>LQNS02007217.1:12933254-12946840 GCA_001587735.2 Parhyale hawaiensis | reverse complement strand
TTTGGTCGCAAACTGCGGCACCACAGAAGACACCCAGCAGAGTGACTCCACACACGTGGGGTGACGTGAACAACGTCACCTGGACTTCTTCCGAAGACTCTCAAGGTACTCAAGGTAAGGTAGGTATAGCCTATATATATATACATATTTTGTGTGTTAGGAGAAACAGTTGATTGACAGTTACTCTTGGTGTAGCAGACCTATCGCTTGTTTGTTTGCTATCGCTTTCTTCTTCTTCTTCTTGGCCGCGTAACTGAAAAAGTTATGAACGGATTTTAATGAAATTTGCGAGAAGGAACATGTTAGGAATGTTGCAAGAAATAAATCACCAAAGTCTTGGTATAATCTGTTAGTCCATTTGCGTGTTTGTCTCGCTGTTTGCCTCTTTGTCCGTCAGAGCATAACTGAATAAAAGTTATTCGCAGATCTTCATGGAAGTTTCTGAAAGTGCTGAAAGTTTCACGAAGAACAGACGCATTAGCCCTGGCGATGATAAAACCCAAATTCTAGATTCAGCACATGCATGAAGTTTTCGTTTCCATCGTTTTGCTTTTGGCAGCCTCAGTGGCAGGTGCGAGCTCCCGCAGTGTTTCACTAGTTATGCATTTGTATCCTTAATGTTACGCTTTCAACAAGATACATACAGTACACAGAAAATAGGCCACGTTGGCGATTTTTCTGTGTTTTAAGGGAAACTTATCAGCGAAATTACACCAGGTTAAAGAAAATGGCCAGAGTGCCAATCCTTAGGCTTGAAATTTAATGTAGCAACTATTTGATCTGCCAATGTTGAAATCCAAAAAAGTGAGGATATTCACAGCTCATCTTGATACTTCCATGTAGAGTCTGATGTTGACGTTCTCCCTATAACATTGCTACTTTATGCATTCTCAGTTCAAGATGTGCAGACTCAGTGAATAATTAATGAAGCAGAGCGAAAGTGACATTTAGGGCGCACTTTCAGCAGTAATTCTTATTTTCGAATTTCTTTTCCTCCTCTGCCAAACCAGTTTTTTGGTTTTGACGGAGATTTAAATACAACGATGCTTGACTTCCTGCTAATAAAACTCATATTTTTTGCATGCATGTCATTTCATGGTAGAAAGGATTTTTCTGCTCAGCTTAATAGAAACAGAGAACACTCATCTCTCAAAATTTGAGTTGACCGTTGTTAAGCATCCTTCATAAACATATTAGTACAGTACCGTGTTTGCACAAATTCCCCTCCGTCATGCTTCATAGTACTCCTGATACTCTAGTCCTATCTATCATAAACACGAAATATCTGCATAGTACTTCCCAGTGTAATGCAGCTCCATTGACCTGACGTGTAACAGAAGATCCTAATCTATCTATCATGTTATTATTATTATTAAATCACACCAGACTGGCGACGTAGGAACGGAGAAACTCCATGAGGTTAACAAACCCCCACGTAACCAGCCCAGCGGGTGGAGAAAAGAAAAGAATGAAAAAAAGAAGATCCTAGATCACAGAATAGCTCTCTGTACAGATCGTTTAAAGCTGCCAATACCAGCACCAGCAAAGACAGAGCCATCAAGACCATTCCAAATATCCACACACGATGGAAAAAACGAACGGGAATACTGGCCCATACGGCATCGTAAAGGTTCCAAGACAAAGTCATGAAGAGCACCAGTCCGCCGAGTATACCTCACCCGTACAAATGGATCCGGAAGAAACTCAGACAGTGGATGACTGGGGCAGTTATAGATTTTATACAACTAAAAAAAACTTGTAGTGTAAAATGCATTTACCAAGTTAGCACTACGAGGTACTCAGACATAATTGACTGTATGTAGTCACAATCCCGTTATAATTATACTGTACATTTGTACAGTATGGCTATTGCTTGCTGTTGCTAGATTCTTCGAGAGGAGTCCCGCATTACCAAGGCTTACATCGTAGGCCGTGCTCTTGCATTATTACCTCCGTCAATGAGATTACACGTCCTGCAGCGTTTGTCCGTGTATCTTATAATGTTGTTTGTTAGCTGCTTAAGTGAAAAAGTTAAGGATGGATCTCCATGAAATTTTAATGAATCGTCAGGAATGTTCAGAGGAAGATATTACTCAATTTAGCTTCGATCGTGGCATCAGTTTATTTGTTTTTTTGCTCGTTTGCTTACAGCATAACTCAAAATTAATTATTGAACCGATCTTTGTGAAATTTACAGGAACTCTTAGGAATGTTACGAAGAACAGATGATAACTTGTTGGTAATGATTATTACTTCTGTTCGTTTCTTTCTTTACCTCTCTACTGCCCGTTAGCTATATAACTCAAAACGTTATCGTTGTATCTTTATCAAACTTACAAGAACTATTTAGAATGTCACCAAGAAAAACGGACTAATTTTTGGCAAGGATCAGCTTGTCTTTTTGTTAGTTCCTCTGTCTGTCAATCAGTGTTTACTTACCGTAGTAACATTCCGGTAGAGTCTTATCTAAAGTAAACATAAAGCGAACGCCAGCACTGACAGTGTAATAACAGCATCCTAACTAGACTACTGCTACAGTTTTCCACTCAAGAAAGATAAGCGTATGGCCGAGTTTCATTCGAAGAAAAGTACTTTTGTAAGCGATATAAATCATGAAACTAGTGTTATTGATGCAAAACTATATTACATGAGCTGTGCAACTCATATACTTCAAGAAGCAGCACTTGGGTGCCATTACTATCATAATAACTATATAACATTAATAAAGTGTTACATTCCATCATCACGCATTGATTAAATTTATTGTATCACTTAATGCAACATCTCCGCAACTTGAAAATGATGCACGTATTAACCGCCAAAAAAAAATACATTTTTTTTGCTCTTTTGAGGACGTAAAAAAAATATGCGAAGCACAAACGCAGACGCCTAATTTTTTTTTACAGTGACATTTTTTTATAAAGCGCAAACTGCACTTTGCGCTCATGTTCACCTCTGAATGGCAGATGCTGCGGGGAGGAGGCACATGTGGTAATTTTTCTCGCCACGTCACCACTAAAATAAACACTACCTAGTCTAACCTAACCTAAGCTAACCTAACCACAAACACGCACACAAAATCGTCGTGAACGACGAGAGTGTTCCGCACTGTGTAGTGTGGGCTATTCTTAATACTGTCATTAATGAGTTGACTTGGTCATCATATGCAGAGATCGGTCAGTCCGATCGCTCCTTATCACTAAGGCAACAATCTCCAGCTCGGAATCTCGCGAACCACTTCCTTACCGTTCATCATCGCATTTTTTTCCTTTTAGGATATAGAAAAGCGTTATGCACCCTAAATTGTTTTCTTATCTTCCATCTTCAAGGGTTACAGAGTTAACACGTCATTTGATCTCAAACCTTATTCCACGAAAAATACAGCTTGAACTGTGCTGTAAATGGAGATGCATTCAGATCTCATTTTCCGGACTCAAGCCTGTTCTAAAATTACTAGTCGGTAAATAACTACAGAAAATCTGGATAATTTTTTCCGGACAACCCAATATATCGAGCCGGTACGGGGGATCGCAATTTGTATATTTATACCTCGCTATAGCTCAATCAGCAATTTATCGGTTGCCAGTGGGAAAATAGTGAAAGGTATGCGATTATATCGGTTAAGTGCCTATATATTTCCAATAGGGAGGCGGACGCGGAGGCGCATCTGGACGTCGTGTTGTCCGTATAGGGGCCAAGAGACTGTCGCGTGAACCCCGCGAGACTTTAGCCCTATACCATGCAGCAACAGCCATGGACGATGACTCTGCTGCTCAGACTGGCCGGTAGAGCAGGTAAGGTGCTCTTGAGCAGGAGGCTATGAGCACACACAAAAACCTGACTACTCCAACTGACTGTCTTCGCGCTTACTGCTTGCGCCAGCACGACCTTGGCCTTGTCCATTCTGTACTTAAAAGCGAGAAAGCTTCAGCAATGTTTTTGGTCATTCAGTGACTGTAAAAATAATTGATATTGTTTCTCAATTTTTTTACGAATCTAAAGGCGTGTTCGATTGGGCGCCAAATTGAAGCCCTCGAGGTTGGACTTGTTCGAAACTTTCGGTTTCGCTGGTTTCAACCCGTTAAATTGAGGTTCAGGCGTTGATCCTCATACGGTTACTCTTGAGGCTTCCAGACTCTCAATCTTGCTCTGTAAAATGAAGTTTCAGCAAGCTCAGCATAAAGTGGTTGCTTCTGAGACTTGCAGCGCGGTTTACAGGAGCCAAGCTAAAGATTCTGCCCAGAGTGTTGGAAAAGTCAAGTCTTGAAGGCTTAAGTTTGGCGCCCAGTCAAATGTGCCCCCAATATTACATCCCTAACAAAATCCTTGGCGTAAAACAATTGCGCCTAGGCCGGCTAACCAAAATTTCCGTTAAGGGTATACGGTCATACTGAAATCCTCCATTTTAGGAATCTTCAACTCGTCCAGGGAAATGGAATTAATTTATTCAGATTAACCTCAGTTTGTTTTGAATTTCCCATTTTATGTCGTAATCGCATAGCCTACCAATTACTCTTGGTCAGACTTAAAAAAATTCTAATCATAATGGATTTCACAGAAGGTTAAAGCTCAGCAAATTCAATTATCCACGTAAGTAGCAGACCTATTTGTTAACAATTTAAAAGCAAAGACGAAGATTAAAATTGAAGTCATATTCTATAAAACGTTTCGGAGACCTTCTCCATGATCAGTTCTGTAAACACAGATAAAGACGTAAAGTAAAATTAGTTCAAATGGTTCAGCTAAGACAAAGGTACGTTCATTGTCGGAAAAACTAAAAGCTTATCTATTTACTAATTTCAAAGGATAAGAGCTACTGTTGCTATTCAAAACCGGTTTGGGTTTGTGTATAAAAAGTGATTCTAAAATGGTTAAATCTATATTACAATTTGCAGTTCTTAAATTGCTAAAATTATCCATAGTCACAGGAGCACAGCACTGCTCCGCATGGAGGCGCACTGAGGAATGCGGTGGGTTGCCTAATACATTTCCCGTACGGAATTTGTATCGTATTTTTATACGCGCCAAATTTATTCTCCAATAAGTTTTCAGATCGTGCTAACTATTGTATATTTGGCGGAAAGGCATCCGCTTTATGTGGAAACTTTCTGCTAATTTTCCCCTGTCAGATAGTGCAGTTCAAAATTTGAACCTCCCCAAGTCCCTCCACCCGAATTTAGATTAATTATTTGCCGACCAAATGGATCAAGCTTTCAATAGTGCTTTTCCTACGAGGGTATATTTTAACTATTAACTACACTGGAGCCCAAGAATTTTAGAAAACTATTCTGATAGATAATGATGCGCTTGACACGAAATTACAGGCCACAGCCGTCGGAAATAAGTAGTTTTTGGAAATATCGATCTGTTAAACTCAGCATTATTTCAGTATTCTAGCTTGGGGTGTACATTCCGTACACTCCCTTTACACTGTTAGTTGTGGAAGGGCATAAAAGCCCGAACCACAGTACGTGTTGATTTCTTAGGCTAGCGGCACTCATCTTGATCTGACAATCGGTTGCACTCGTACCATTTTTAAAATGGTAAGATTTTGTAGCGCTTAAAATGCTTGTAAGCACCATCCAAATTTTTGCTAGCACCTAAAAATTTTCTGTTAGGGCCTAAAGCTTTTTGTTGGAGCTTAGAAATTTTTGTTAGTGCTTGAAAATGCTTGCTAGCGCTTCAGTTGCTCCGGAAATTAGCCTACGTTTGAATTGTTCGGAAACCTTTTCTAATTTAGGGAGTTATTGTGTACCTACCTATTCATTGTGCGCAACAAGCCAACCACATACGAGTTTAGCGCGTACATAAGGTGTATTTTTGTTGCCACATATTCGTGATCAGAATCACCGTGATCGTGATCACCGTGATCACTGAAAAGCACAAGAACGGCCAATGATTTTGTAAACAAACCACAGACGCCATGTCTATTTTCAAAATTTGGATTTCAATCGTATTTACAAAAAACGGAGGGGAATGGACTTTTAGACATTTTTATATATTTTGAAGTCCATTAAAAAGTGAACTAGCAGTATTTATGCATTTTGAACATGCACTGGAATAAAACTAAGAGCGTGGGTATATGTGCGTCAAAGTTGCAACGCAACTTGGTATTCGATTGCGCTCCTGTGCCCTAGGCTTCGGCTCGGACTGGAGAGAATATGAAAATAATATATAAGAAATGAGTAATTTTTTGCAGTTTGTACGTTATAACAAGCTGCAATGGTGGAGCTTTTAGAATACCTCCTACTTCTGCGTTAGTTTAAAGTTGCAATGACGCACAGTTTGAGCGTGACATTCAAACACCATGAGTAGTATAGTTACGGCAACGAGACGGCCGAAAGGAAAACCTGCGTGACTGAACAATTTTTGCGATAGTGTGCCCACGCTCTAACGAAACTATAATTCTGTAAGTCAGTACCTATTACAAAAAATCTACAATATAATAAAGACCGATGTGTATTTATCTGCTTTTTTATTTATCGGTTCATCCATATTTTGTCACTCTTTAACAAAACAGATAGACGGAAATTAGCCCATGTTGGAGAGCCTCCAACCTGGGCTCGTATGTTGTTGGCTTGTTGCGCACAATAAAGAGGTAGGTACCAAGTTTACTGACGGGTTCCGAGGCCGATTGGGGCGACGGCCGAATACTAGACCTCGCACATTGCTTACCGTCTCCCCAACAGGGTAAATCTAACTTTTATAATCATCTGCAAGTGACAATTGAACTCCTCGATTTGAGTGCGTCATGGCTTCGGCAGATTCCGGTTCTTTCGGAACTGGTGATGATCCTCCTGTCTTTGTCGGTGCCTTGGATGGATCTGACTTGTCTGACGATGAGCCCAATGGAACTAGTAGCGCATCACATCGTCATGAGGTGAAGAGTATCGAGCAGCTTATTTGTTTACTTAAAAGTTATGAACCAATTCGGAGAGGACCAGGGAGACCTTCGAAGAATACAAGTACTCGTAAAGCGTCTGCTACTACTGATCTTGATATGCAACATGGTTTTTCTCAAAAGGTAATTCAGTGCTTGGAGAAGTTATTTGATTCTCACCGACATATCCTCGAAGAGATGGAGAAGCTACGAGAGGAGAACGCATCGCTGAAAACAAGAATTATGACTTGATGTCGAACCCAAGGACGTTTGCGGACATTGTTCGTTCGGCTCCTAGTGGCCCATCGCCCCCAGCAGAGAACTGCATTCAATCAATCAAAATTCCCGAGTGTCCAGTTGAATATGTACCAGCTAGAGTGGACCAGTTAGAGCAGGATGCCCTGGGTACTGTATTGAAGTTACAGGGCGAGAAGACAAGAGAAATTATCGCCTCGTGCAGGGAGAGGGCAAGGACAGCGTCCGTTGACCCCAAAACCATACTGGTGGCTGAGGTGGATAAATTAGAACCCGATCTTATTACCCAAGAAGAGGTTGCTAGTGTCAGTGCTGTTGGTCAGACAGTTTCTCATCTGAAGGTGAGTTTTACATCCCGTATAGTGAGGTTGAAAGTTTTGCGTGCGATAAAACTTTCTAAGCCGTCTGGATTGTTTGTTTCCGAATATTTAACCAAACACAAATCAAAATTGTTGTATGACTTAAGAATGCTCAAGCGCACTAATAAGGAATTAGTCTGTTTACTCATACAATGGAATTGTTTTTGCTAAAATCCACGGTGAGAAAAATGAACGCGCTCTGGCAATATACCACGAGAAAGACTTTGTGAAGCTTCGCGAGAAACTTAGCCAGCGCTAGCAACATGGGAACTCAAGTGCTTCGATTTTGTAGTGATGAGATTCGGGACTTTCCCAATTGTAAGTGCGAAATGATATCTAATGAGACTTTATCATCTCTGTCTCCACCAAGTCAATCCTTGTCAGTCGTCACCATAAATATAAGAAGCATTCGTAAGAATTTTCCTCTGCTTGAGTCTTTCATTGCCAATGTTAAATTTAAATTTGATGTAATTATTTTAACTGAAACTTGGTTAGAAAGCTTTATTGATTGTGGTTTTGAATTGGTTGGTAATAAAAAGTACCCTTCCTATTGTAATCGCTATGGTGGCGGCATATTTGTGTATGTTCTCGATAAGTGGCAGGCCCTTAGAAAAGACGAGTTCAGTTGTGCAAGTGATACTGTTGAACTTCTGACTCTGTTTGTGAAGGGTACGAAGGTTGAGCTGATGTTGTCTTGTGTATATCGCCCTCCGATGTCTGCTATCCAAAATTTGCATGCGATTTTGGAAACTAGTCTTCTCCCTCTATTACCTAGAGCCATACCCTCTGTCGTTTGCGGTGACTTTAATGTAAATCTGTTTAAACCCCTGAATCTACATTGTATTCATGAATTCATCAATGTGTTTGAAGGCCATGCTTATTTTCCCTTAATAAACATCCCAACAAGATATGCTCCAGAAGATCCAATAACCAAATACCTACTCATTAATAGATCATGTCTGGACCAATTCCTCGTTTCAGGGAGTTTATATGTGCGGTGTCGTTGATAATGATATCTGATCATGTCCCAGCCTTCGTCATTTTTAACACCAATGAACCACTCAAAAATCAACCTATCAGCCGCCGTAATTTCTCATGTAGACAAAGCGTTGAAACTTATGTACGGGGTGTGAAGGCGTTGAGTCTACCAGATTCTTGCAGCGATGATCCGTCATGTGCACTGACTACACTATTAAATAAGCTTCATGACTTGTACCACAGAGCATTTCCCCTTAAATTAAATGCTGCAGGGAGGAAGCACAAATAAAAATGGTTGTCGGTGGAGTTAAAACGGTTGGTTTCCAAGAAACACCGTTTATACGGACTTTACAGAAGAGGTATTATCTTGAAAAGGTCATATTCCATCTATCGAAACATTTTGAGCTCAGTCTTGCGAAGGCAAAAGCGGGCATATTATCAACAACAAATTGCCAGAGCATCATGCGACTCAAGGAAAACCTGGGAATTATCAATGAACTGCTCAATCGGGGCCATACACCAAATGTTGATTGTATGGTTGTCAATGGGAGAACGTTTAGCGATGGTGAGCTTGCAACTCATTTTAATGAGCATTTTTCTACGGTTGCCAGTCGATTGGTTGCAGACCTTCCGGAAGATAGGGCTCTGCTTGAGATACTACGTCGCATCATCGACTGCCACAGTGAGCATTGGAGTGCCACAGGGTTCTGTCCTGGGACCCCTTTTGTTTAGCCTGTACATTAACGATATAGACACTTTTCCAGACGTTCGTGTAATTCTCTTCGCAGACGATGCAGTATTTTATGTAGATGACCCGGATTTCAATAACGCAATTTTAAAAATTGAAGAGTTGATAGTCTCTTTTAGCATGGCTACAATCCAACCGCCTTACTCCTAATTCTCAGAAAACTAAGCTAATGCTATTTATTTCTCGACCGGCTGTGCACCTACCTGAAGTACGTTTTAACGATTCTATATTGGAGTGGGTTAAATCATATAAATACTTAGGCCTAATTATTGAAGGTAAACTTAGTTATTCCGCTCACATTAATCATACATGTCTGCAAATAGCTAAAGCAAGAGGAGCAATGTACGCTGTTAGTAAGTACCTACCTTTCTAGAAGGTCATTAATTTTATTGTATTATTCACTTGCATACTCGCATATTGTACAAAACATAATCTTGTGGGGTGGTGCTTCTGCCAACTAGCTTAGACCGCTGAAAACAATGCTTAACAATGTTCTTAGGGTAATACTTAATGTACAACGTGATAACAGCAATATTCCAGTGCTTCTGCTTCCTGTCAAGACAACGTAAAAAAAGCTTTGCCTGATGAAATTTGAGAATGTCTATGAGTATTTTTTGTTGAAATTTATTCGCAATGCGCAATATGGTAATCCTACTATCTTTGAACAATACTATGGTAATCTAATACCAGCCCATGGCTACTAGAGACCACAGACTGAATTATCCATATGTTAGAAAAACGCTTTGTGGTCTTTCAAAGTGTCCGTTCATATAATTCGGTTCCAGATATGCTAGTCATTCCTCTGTCTGATGAGGAATTTAGAGTGAAGTACAAAGATTATGCATTAAGTCAGTATTAGTTGTTAACCTTAACAGTTGTTATTCGTTCCAGGAGAAATAATTTTGTACCTTGCGACTTGTTTTAGATACTGCGCTGTTGTGTTGGAAACTGAGATGACTTTTAGGACCTTGTAGCAGTGTGACTCATAAGTGAACACATCACTTTCAAGAGCCACGTTCTCTATTCCTAGGTAGTTTGTATTTGATTGTGTGTAAATTTGAGTGCTGTTATTCTTAATGATCACCACGGTCAATTTTAACTGTTTTGGTCTTCAGAGAGCAATAAAGGTGTAAACAATTCAAACGTATGCTACTTGCGGGAGCAACTTAAGCGCTAGCAAACATTTTCAAGCACTAACAAAAATTCTTAAGCGCCAACAAAAAGCTTTAGGCACTAACAGAAAATTTTTAAGCGCTAGCAAAAATTTGGATGGTGCTTACAAGCATTTTAAGCGCTACAAAATAAGCATTAGGTATTTATTTCTAGCAATGCCCAGGCTCTAGATCACAGTAGAAAAGTTAGCTGAAGTGCATCATGACGCTGCATATATAGGGTCTCATGTTGCATTTGGCACTCATGTGTTTCGGTTTTGTGACAAAGCCTATATGATGCACCAAGATGCATCCAAATCCTTTAAAATTGATGCACCTGAAGAGACGAAACTTTGAATTACAATAGCGATCCGCGTGGCAGTGGGACACAGCGTTTCGCTTTATTAAATTATTATTATTATTATTAAATCACACCAGACTGGCGACGTAGGAACGGAGAAACTCCATGAGGTTATGATGCACTACACGTGCAACAAAACTACGAAGCTTGTTTTCACTTTCTGTTTGTGGAAATAAGCTTTTTCTGACTGTAGCGTCTGCTGCGATGACACACCAAACTACGCCATGAAACACCTACGAGCATCAATATTTTTCTCTGCGCCGTGGTAGGTTCACTCGCCAGTCTTTTGAATGTGTTCTTTCAGTTAATCGTTTGTACTGTGCTGTTTAAACAGCAGAAAAGTGCATAGCTAACTAAGTTTTAGTTTAACGTTAGTAACCTGCTCTAGTCGAGTACACTAACTTCACGGATAACATTATCTGTCGAAATATATTCGTTAAACACACAGTGTGTGTGTGTGTGTGCGCAACGACGTTTCAGAACAATCGGACGATTAGCTCAGAGGACGCACATTTAGAGATCAGCTATGTAGACTGGTCGCAATGGCCATGGAGGATCAATCAACTTAATTTGATACGGGTACTGCATCATACGATATATTGAAAAAATATACACAAATCATATTTATTACAGGCTGTATGTCGAAATAGACGGCCTTGTCCAGAATTTTCCCTCTAAGTACATGAACATTAGCCTCGTGGATTACAAAGCTATAGTATTAGTACTTACCATCCCACTGTTATGTATAAAACAGTATAATAATACAGAGTTTGTTAATTGGTTGCCTGCTTGGTTGATTGACTGATCGCTCCAACCTGATCAAAAGAATTAGATAGGGCAAAATTCACCTGCAGCAATGGAGGCGTTGCTGTGTCAAGTTTTGACGTGTGCAGTTCTTTCATGAAATAGCCGAGATGCTAGACTGCGCTGCTTTCCCGCAGAGAAGATTTTTTTACTGATCTCATGATACGTAAATTTAGTAGATGATCAATGAATGAAAAGCGAACTATGGGTATTCCTGAAAACAGAACATTGATAAAAAGTAAAGGAATTACGGGCTTAGTTGAAATAGGTAATTATATTCTGCTATCATTTCACGACGGCACCGGCCATTAATCATTAGGTATTAGTAAAAGCTATAGATACAATATAGACTAAAGTACACCGTGAGTTGACTGTCCTTTCTGGAATTTCCTGCCAGGGCCTTCGTGAAATGAAGTCCCACTGCTCACCATCGCAGCCGTGCACAATACCAGCGCCTCTTTGTTATAGGGTTCCGAATATATTCCAATGTACCGGCTTTTACTAAAATTTTTCTAATGTGTAATACAAAATATAAAATTGTGCTACCAAATGTATACTTGCATACTGGGCAACATGCTTGTTACAATGCTGAATGAGCACGTCAGTTAACCCTACATCTCTACTAGGCTCTGTTACCTCGCTATTATAAAGGCTTTCACCCGCAGAAATACAATAGGACGAAGAACTTCTGTGGCAAAATAACATAGCCTGGTGCGGATAGGGTTATGATTGGTCTTAAACTGAGGTCCGTCATGCAGCACTAAGCAATTATGCTAAAGGGTAACCGTATTGGATTAACCCCAGCAAATCAATTTGAAGAAATGACTCTAACGCTCATGACTGAAATATATACTCGCTAAAACTGATTTCATTAGCTTATTACGATGAAGTTATTCCAATCTATAACTCCCTTAACCCTTTCCTTCCCCACGGCAGCTCCAGTTCCCGAATCAAAGTTTTTGTCATTAAAACCAGCGCGTTGTTTCAACATATTTTACAACCCGTCTGAAGTCAGTGCTTGTATTTTATTTAGAACTGAATAAAACGGGAGGTGGAACTCAAGTGACTGCAATGAGAGTGTCTATTATGAACTTCTTCTAGAACCTCATAGCAAGAGCAAAATTTTTCGGATCTAAAGTGTTAATGCTTTTTTAATGTCAGAGCTACGTGTACCTATATACGTACTTCTTCCCTCCATTACAATATATTTTACCGCTTATTTTTCTTCCCAGCACATCCCACAACAGATCATGAATGCTAAAGCCAAACTATTAGTATTACCGACTAATTTTCAGAAATGGCGAAGAGATGATATTTGGAGCACAGCGAAGCATTTAGTGCATGTGGTCACATTCACAACCTTTATTATCGTGTTTATAAAACACTCTACTACCATCAGCAGCAGCAACAGCAGCAGCAGCAGTCACAATCTATGCTCAAGAGCGCCCTTAAAAATTCGGTCCTTCTCCATGCTACAGTATAATTTTACTGTAAGCAATCATTCTTTCAACCAGACAAACAAAAGGTCAATTTTGGTACCTACCCAGGACGTGGTTTGCAGGCCAAATGATGGCAACAACGCGGCAGGCCGAGGAGGAATCTACAACTCAGAAGTAGGACGAATGAAGTACTGTAACAAGATCCCGTGGATGTTCTACATGTTAGCTATGGTTATCAGGAGTCTCCAGCTTCTCAGTTTACCCCATGTGAGTATGGCCGCACTAGAGTCGTTCTTCCCTGAGTAGGTTCAATTTGGGGAGACCAGGGCTCCTTAAGCCACGATAAAATAAACCTAAGATACTATACTTGTGAACGTTCTTCTCTAATTATATATTTCAATTTCAATTAGCTTTTATTAAGAACACAATGGGTTCACAAAATATGCTTACAAGCTTACAAGTACAAACAAAGTAGCCAAAATTCAACCTAGTAAAATTAGGCCCAGTCACAAATATTGGTGGCCACGTACAATGAGAATAAATAGATACACTCAGCCTACACCTGCAGACACGAATGGCATTGAGCAGCTCAATTTCAGACAGGAGAGAGA
>LQNS02007217.1:12921982-12932670 GCA_001587735.2 Parhyale hawaiensis | reverse complement strand
AACCGTCGGAATATGTCATTGTACGCAACACGCAACTTACTGATGGCCTGTTTAGTGAATTTGGCCCAAAGTGAGCTACCATATATTGGATAGCAATAAGTTTTATGCACGTATAGTAAGGGCAGTACCGACGTGCACATGCAACAAACCTGCAGGAAACTAGTCACACATTGTTATGTTTGCAAGTTTTGAAATTTTAGAATTAAGGTTGTTTTCCAGCATAGTTAGGTAGGCGATGAACATAGGTACTCCTGGGGCTAGGCCAGCCCTCCCCCTTCTATACCTAAGCTCTCAATCATGTCGTGGTACTGGTGGGGGATTTCTTTCCTGGAGGTGACCCACAGAACAAAGGAATATGACAAGAAAGGTCATGGAGAAGCAGTGGAACGCGGTGCCGGGAGGCGCTATCATCGTTCGCGACGATTTGTGTGCGTGTTTGTGTACGCAGATCGTGTGCGTGTGAGCAGCGTTCAAGTTGGTGCGCCGCGCTGCAGGCTGTATCGCTGATTAAGTTAGGTTAGGTAACGCTAGGTAAGGTTAAAAAGGTTAGGTTGGGTTAGATTGGGTTAGGTTAAGTTAGGTTAGAAGGTTAGGTAAGGGTAGGTTAGGAGAGGTTAGGTTAGCCTAGGTAGTGGTTATTTTAGTGGTGGCGCGCGTATAGGAAAGCTTACTTGAACGCAAAATCGTCGTGAACGACTATAGTGCTGCCGGGAGTACAGTTGTGGGTCAAGTGGCTCATTCGTTCTCAGCCGAAGCCCCAAGAGGGGTGAAACTCAGGCAGAAACGCCATTAGAAGTGTGATATTTTATATTCGATTTGAGAATGATGCTCGTGAGAATAATATTTCCATGCCTTCCCCTTAGCTTCACCACAGATTAGAGTTGCTACTTGAGAAGAGCTATTTTTCACAGCATGGAAGCGCTTGTGCTAGTATGTATGAATGAATGAATGAGAGCAAGGTAGGGGGAAGCGGTGCTCTGAGCCGATCTACGAGCTAAGGAAACACAAGATATATATATATATATATATATTTAACCGCTGTAAGTGTCTAGAAAAGAAGTTAGGGTGAGTTCACACATCATTCGTCTCAACGCGTTTACTCAAAAACTTGTGGACGCGGCACGTTCATCTGCGGTGTCTTCTTGTGGTCACCGTGTGGATGACTCCGCTTAATCTGTCCGCTTTTGCGACCACTTTTGGACATGATTATGATAGTGAGTGATAAACCGTGATCAGGGGTGATAATTGATCTCACCATGATTTTTTCAGAGCGATGATCATGCGTGATCAAAGAGTGATTTGAATAATCAAAATTCAAAATTTGAAATGCAAGTTCGTGAAGTTTTTATATATAAGTATAAACTGAATAATATTATTGTGATTGTTTCCAATACTGATTTCTAGAATGGAAATTTTGTTAGTTTTATGCATGTGCAGGGTTAAAAATGTCAAATACTGGCTAGTTCACTTGTGCATTGACCTCAAAATAAATCAAAATTCCTGTGAAATCAATTTCCCCCAACTTCCACGTAAATATGATAGATATCTATTTTTAAAACCAAACATGGCGTCTCTGGTCCGTTTAAGAAATTACTGACTGTTTTTGAGCTTCTCAGTTCTCACAATCATCATGATCGCCGTGATTTTGATCAGGAATGTGGCCACAAAAAGGCACCTTTAGTGCCGCGAACGTGCGAGACTGAAAGCTGTAGCAGGTCTGTTCTCTCGACGCGCTGCATCAGTCAAGCTCTATAAAGATAACATATAAATGCAGAAGTTATCCCCAGTGGCGTTAACAGATTATGGCAAAATCGATAAAAACAATTTTTGTGGTAACTTCAACGATTAAAATCACTGTAATCCCACTTAACACAAGAAAACGCTCTTTGGACGCGAACGGCGCCATGTTTGTTTTGGAAATTCAGCTGAATGCAGAGGGATCATTTCGAGTTCACTTCTATCTGATAAACAGGCTTTAAATGTCCGAGAAATAGGGTATTCATATTGAAATTAGGCTATAGAATTATGAGACATGAGTATGACTTCACACAGGCGCAAAGTCTAAAAAATATTAAGAATCGCTGTCATATTGGAACGCGTCGCGCGTCACTAATTTCAATGAAATACACTTCTACGTGAAGATAGCGACTACTAGGACTATAGGACAAACGTTACCCACCGTTTGTCTGTCAAATGTTAGCCTAACCTGTGATTGCATTTCAAAAACCTGTCCTACGTTGCTTACCTTAATAACTCAATAATAAGTTAACGAATATTGGAGGTAAATATGTAGTTTAGTGGGGTCCAAAAAACGGCTTTTTTTGCTATTTAGTGTATTTTGGCCTCAGGAATCAGAATCTGAAGTCCGTTTTTGGCGGTCGGACCTAGTTTTTGAGATATTTGACTTTGAAGTTCCCAATGTTTTCCTATGGGGAAAAATACCCGGTGATGGCAGAGTGCAATGGAACAGCTTTTAAATAGGTTTTTAGAGTTGTACAGGTATTTATCTTTTTTAGGTCGTTACGGAAAAGCAGAATTCACTAACAATTATGTGTTTGGCGTGTAATATGTTGCTTTTCCGTGTTGTGTAGCATTACACTCTGCCATCGCCGGGTATTTTTCCCCATAGGAAAACAATGGGAACTTCAAAGTCAAATATCTCNAGAGCCGTCCGCCAAAAACGAACTTCAGATTCCGATTCCTGAGGCCAAAATACACTAAATGAGAAAAAAAGGGTCGTTTTTTAGACCCCACTAAACTACATATTTACCATATTAGATATCAAACTTAAAGATATATAATTCACAAGACTCTACTATGTCCTTGTCTTAATGGCGATGACACACGCTAGCCAAAAGAACCTGTATGGTCATTTTTTCGTCCGAATGTATTGACGTGCCCCCATTTAAATAGCAGACATTTGCGAGGAATTTCCAGTCATAAATCCCTCTAGAGATAATAAAATGTCCGTAAGTTAACTAACGGCACTAGCTGAGTAAACTGAACTGACGGTAAACATTTTTACCCATTTCATGCAATCTCAAGCTGTCTTTACAAGAGTTCAACGTAACGATCGAACGAAAAGATGACGATACTCATTCCTTTGACTAGCGTGTGTCATCGCCATTATTTAAAGACATGTTCAGACTATCGCAATAATGTATCCACACTGTTTCGTTTCCCCAGATCGCTGCAAAATTTGCTCGCCATATTGCAGCTTTGTGTGTGTTCGCACGCTTCCAACTTGCTGCAAATAAAAGCGGTTCACTCTGGAGTCATTTGATCCTCAGCCTCTAACGTAAAACACATAAATTAGGCGTTCTATAAGGTTTTGTTGTTATTTGATACAAAGAACAAAATCCAAAGCTTTTGCAAGTTCTAATTCACAGCAGATTTAAACAGAAATATGAAACTACTCTACAGCACCAACACTTGCGTACACAAACTGACTTGACGGCAAAGCGGGCAAACATTTTATCGACGTTTTGTGAACACACAGTTGGGTTTGATAGACAAGACAAAGTGTTCGTACACTTTGCACTGTGTAGGCTATGGGGAACAGAAAATTGTCGCGTAACCCCATCTTTGAAATCTATTTCCTCGATAGTCGTTTTGAACGTGTTCTCAATGACAATAGTTTGAATACCTACGTAGCTATGCTCTCGAAGAAAACACTGCAATGTGGCAACCGAAAGAGTTTTCAAAATATCAAACCCAGCTCAGATGGCAGCTCTTACTTTACTAGAAAACGCAAATAATTGGTATCTGCATTTACATTGACTGCTTTTTAATAGATTTGTCGAAGCTGTAAGTAAAACAAGTTATTATAGTCTGACCATTTTATCAAGGCAGTTCGGCCGTGGTCAAATTTCTCTATAGTGCTGCCAATTCTATGGGTATTTCTGAGATTATGTTCCGCCCATATCTTAGCCCCGTCCACTACCTGCATATTGAGAATTCTCCGAAATACCCATAGAATTTGCACCGCTAAAGAGGAATTTGACCATGACCACGACCAAACTGCCTTGATAAAATGATCAGACTATGACAGCGATGAAAACGGCAGTTTCCTTGGATCAAGGAGTGTGAGCAACGAAGTTCTGTAGAACATCTTCGTTGAACGACAATAATTGCTACGCTCTTTGCTTCATGGCGCATGTGGACGTTGTTGACTTGTGGGATATTCGCGGCGTTCTGCGAAATCGCGATGAAGCTTTTCGCGCTTATGAACGGTTGTCTGTCTGGACGGGGCTTTACGGGGGTCAAACACGCTAGTTAAAAGAACAGGTTTCCTCATCTTCACAGCCGAATGCGTTTCTGCGTTCATTTAAATAATGCATATTTGCAAAATAATTTTGAGCTATAATTCCCCCCAAAGATTGGAAAGATATCCATAACTAAACTAACGGCACTTGCTGAGTCAATTGACTCGACTGCTAACACTGTAACCCCGCTATTGGTAAGCGCAAAGCTATATTATCGAATGTACAGCAAATCATTCAGACGATTAGATGAGGAAAGTCGTTCGTTTGACTGGCGTGTGTCCAGGCTATTTAATAAGTTTGAGTGTGAATTTGAATACAACAAAATTTTTGCACGAAAATTACGGCACGTCACTTCCTGCACTACGTAATCAATGACACTGCTGCACCCAAGGAGGTTCTAATAGAGAAGAGTGCACCCTATCTATTTATCCTACGGGAGCGTTGCGAGTAAACTTTCCCCGTAAGCTGGCTGAGTGGCTTATCCAATCGGAGAGCGGCATTGCCTCACACACCATATATAGAAAAGAGTCCTGAGCTCAAATTTTTATAGTCATTAACCATCGACGAAATTCTGAGCGGATGGAAGTATGTAAAGGAAATTTGTATCCTGTATACCATCTGATGATAAAAGTAACAGGGTGAGCAGTGGGATATAAATCTTCAGACACGATTGTGTTTGCAAAAATATTGAAGAACTGCCTGTCTGTATCTTCCTTAATTATATGTGCTGACCACTGCTACTTCAGCCACTTTAAGGACTCCAAACGCCAGCTTCCATCACGTGACAAAGCCATGTGTTTACTCGCCCACAGAGTGCTTGGGCTTGCTCCTCCCATTAGAAGCTCCTTGGCTGCACCACGTAAGCGACACAGTGGCTGATATTTTCCTCTCATTGTACCGGAGAATTGTATGATTTCTGTGTACTATGTATAGACTTTTGTTTTAATATATCTCTATCAGAAGGAAAAAAGCTTGCTGCTCGTGATATTTTAGCGTTTTCTTAGGCTGCGTTCACACGTCATTCATATCAACGCGTTAGCTCATCCAAATATGTCACTGTGCGTCTGTGCCCTAGAAAGAGCAGAAAAGTGCGCTGTTTCCTGAGTTTCATTTCACTCCAAAGTTGGAAAGATATCCGTAACTTTTCTAGGGACACTTGGCGAGGAGACTGATTTGATGGTAATGATTTTAATAACTTTTTGTGGCGCACACAAGTTGTGCTGGCAACGACCCTACAAAACATACAGACATGTGGATGATCGAACGCGTTGATATGAATGACGTGTGAACCCGCCCCTAGTCCAAACGAAATTTTGCAATTGCATAGAAAGGACTCTGGAACCTACCTGCGTCCGAGCAATGGTACGTGGCTCGCGTATAATAGGCATTGCGGAACTACCGCACCACCTATTTGTGCGCCGTATAATCCATAACACCCATTGTATAACGTCGGCCAAATTTCATTACACCTACCATACACCACACCATACATTGACTGGACACTGAAATCGGACCTCTCGCAATTGGGCCTGGAGGCCGATTTACGTAAGTGTTAATAAAATGAGTTCTGATAATCACAGACCTCAGACAAAGATGAATTTCTTCGTCGTAACGTGAGCAGGGATTCTAAATTCACAATCAGATATCTTCAGTAGGCGATATATATCATATCTTTGGACACCAAGAATAATGGAAAATTTATCATAATTTCTTGGAATACTAAAATTTTATAGAAATAATTGGCACATAGATACTAAACGTAATGTACTTTAATATAAAATACAATTCAGTTTTTTCCAACGATGGATTTGAAGCAATAACCTCAGAAATTCATGTATATAGAGTTTTCGGTAGAGCTCATCCCTATAGCCGCAAGGAGAGGAAAGTAAAGAAATCCCAGTAATAATGAAAAACCAAATTAAAACCAGTCATACTACAGAATAAAACCACATTGGTAGCCATGAACTAAAAATGCATAATTAACCATGGGATTAAGGTACCAGGATAGCTGTTAAAAGACATTAAAATGATACTTCCGTGCTGATACAAACCTTCATCACTACTATTCACTAGAAGCATCTAGGAAGGAAAATATTCACTGTAACGCTCTATAAGACGTAAAAAGAAAAACAAAACATATTTAGTAATTTTAGCCTAACTAACAATATTCGAAACTGTGTGCTAAATAAAGAAAGAAGATAACTAGTAACACTAGCCTAACTAACAACATTCAAGGGAACTGCCGATTGATTATTGTTGAGGACCGGTTTTTCGGTGTGAAATACCTGTTACCTGAACTTGCCATATTTAGGTTCACAAAGCAGGAACCTCGAACGCGAGATGCGCAATCTTTTAAATCAATTCTTCCCGCAAATAACCCCAATATTTTACTACCGCAGTATAGCAACAGTCGGTTTTTTCTTTAAGCGTTGTGATCCGGCGGATACGTTCAATCGTTCTGGGGTTGTGTATAAATATATTTGTGACAGCTGCCAGCTGTCGTACGTGGGTAGCACTTCCGTGCAGCTTCACGTTAGGATAGCGCAACACCGCGGAGTCTATTCCAAATGCTGACTATGAAATACTGAAAGAACTGCTGACTTAAAGGTCGTTCTTCGATTTTTTTTACTTGAGTTTTTGACCGTAGTTTCGCAAGCGATCATTGAGGTCTCTTTCAAAGAGCCCCGTTGTAGGTACGTCGTTGAAGTCATTCAAATACATATATGTTTCTATTAGTTGCCCCCTGAGACGTCTTTGCTCGAGAGATCAGACCCAGTTCTTATAGCCGACATTTATACGGCTTGTTTCACAGCTGAAGTATCAATTTCGTTGGCCTGAGTTAGACTTTTTCTATGATTTAATAGATGACAATGTTTCATCACTTTATTGTTACCGGAGTTGAATGGCGGCCTACACTACATCATATCACCGCTGCCAATGTTAGATCGCTTGACAGGTGCCAATGTTAAATCACTTCACAGGTGTCAGTGTTAGATCACTTCACAGTTGCCAGGGTTAGAATCACTTCACACCTGCCAATGTTAGATCCCTTTACGACGGCCAATGCTACATCACTTCACAGTTGTCATTGCTAGATCACTCTATGCCCGCCACTGCTACATCGCATCACTGTTGAAGATGCTAGATCATTTTACGGCTACCAATGCTGTATCACTTCACGGACGTCAGAGCTGTATCACTTCACGGCTTCCAATGTTGTATCACTTCGCGACTACCGATGTTTTATCACTTCACTGCTGTCAATGCTCAATGCTACACCACTTCATGGGGGCCAATAATTCATCATTCAGATCACTTCACGTCCGCCAATGCTATATCACTGCACACTGCAGTATCACTTCACTGCTTCCAATGCTGGATCACTTTATGACATGCAGCACTTCATCACTTCACTGCTACCAGTACTTCATCATTTCACTGCTGCCAGGGCTTCGTCACTTCATGTCCGTAACCTGCTCCCACTCACCCTTCAGCTCTGCTGTCTGTTCTGATCATCTCGCTTAGCCCGTATACCAAATAAATTTCATTAACATTTTCATCAGCTGTTTACTTGGCATTTTATTGAAAATCGTGAATACCACAAATCTGAGAAGCTTCTGTTCTACAAAATGAAACTGCTCATTTCACAAACTATTTTGAAATAGTTTTACTCTACTGCAAATATCATAATTACACTTCAAGCTTTAATATTTCTGTGAATTTGTTGCGTAAAGAAGTTTTAGAAGACTGTGCAGGTTTGCCAGTCATGACTGGCTTCAAATTGGTTCTGAAACCATGATTTCTTTGTATCAACAAGAAAATCTAATCATTTGTGCCTTTTGATAGTTTTAACAGTTTCTATAATTTTCTTGAAGATCTGTTCGCAACTTATTGAGTCATACTGATAACAAATATTATGACAAACATCAATCAAACCCACAAACGAACCAACATATTATCACCAAAATTTAATCAATTATGAATTCTAACGTTACTATAAATTTCTGTAAATTTCATGAAGACCCATTCATAACTTTTTGAGTTATTGTGCTAACAAGCATAAAATCAACCTCGGCGACAAACGAACGAATGAACAGATCATCACAAATATTTGGTCAGTTAAGCCTACTCTTCGATCATAATATAGCCAACAACTCATGTACATTTCATGAAAATCCGCCCATAACTATTTGAGTAATGGCATTAAGAAAAAAAAATAAAATAGGCAGACAAGCAAACAAACAGATGAACGAGTTTTCACCAAAAGTTAATCATCTGTTACTGTTAACATGCCTAACAATCCCTGTAAATTTCATAAAGATCCGTTCATAACTTTTTGAGTAATCTTGGCGACAGACAAAGAGACGAACGGACAAGGAGACAAACACGACAAAAGTATAACCTCCTTCTAGAAGGTAATAACCATTTTGCCCAAATCAGCAGGCATCTCCTATACACGGCCTCAAAAATTCAGACAGGCTTGGCATTAGCTGCTCAGTATCTCCACTAATAAATAGTTCACACGAGCAGCCGCTCCATCCGAGCAAAACGAAAGCGCTTAGAAAGTTATTCTATGCAGTGGGAAGGCTTATTACCTCCGCCAATTAGGAGGTTGTGTTTTCGTTGTGTTTGGCTACCTGTCACCCAATTAACTCAAAAAGTTGGGACGGATTTCAACAAAATTTACAGGGATTATTAGGTATATTAAGAGCAACAGATGATTCACTTTTGGTAACGATTCATCTAGCCGCTTGTTTGTTTGTCAGTCTCATTTTTCTCATTTCCATAACTCAAAAAGTTACGAACGAATTTTTATGCAAGTTGCCTTAGTTGTTATATATATTACGCAGAAAAAATGATCAATTTTATGTGATGATCTGTTCTTTCGTTTACTTGTTGTTGTGTTTGATTTTATGCTTGTTAGCACAATAAGTCAAAACGTTATGAATGGATCTTGATGAAATTTACGGGAATTAGGAATTGTTAGTAACGTTATATATGACATATTTGATTGAATCTTGGTGATGATCGGTTGGTCACTTTGAGTGTTTGACTAATGTTTTTCAGAATGTTTACTGGCAGCATAGCTCAAAAAGTTACAAACGCATCTTAAAAAAAATTACAGAAACTCTTTACACTGTTAAAGAGCACAGATGATTAGATTTTGGTGTTGATACAAGGAAAATCGTGGTTTCAAAACCAATTTTAATTTTTCGTTACCGTGCCTTGCTTGGTGGAGGTATGCGCTCTCAGTGTGCTCTAGTTATTTTTCTATTTGTCTCCGAACCCATCCTTGCACTGTTTTTTCTCAGTTATTGTGCGTCATCGTAGGCCTGACTGTGTGCGACATCTTCCCCCCCGCGCCCAAACTGAAACGGTCCCCAAAGTCAGCTCCTTTCATCTGCTTCCGAGTAGTTACTCGCGGCGACTACCCAAAGCTTGTCCGAAACACACTGGCCAGCAACAGAAGAACCTGCGAGCAGGTGGGCCTCGTCCATTACGTGTTCGAGGTGGTCTCAGTTCGGGAAATTGACATCGGAACGAATACGAAGGTCATTAAGGTAAGTCCTACTTTTCATAACGTTCGTAAGTCCTTACTTCCATGCAGTTAATAAGTCATGCAGATAAACTTTTGTTTATAAAGTTCATTTCACTGGCATAATTACGTACACAAAATGTAAAAATTAACACCGAAACAAACACGAACTACTACAGGTAAAGCGCTTTTTTTGCCTAATGCGCTTCACTGTAATGATCAGACTGAGACGTTTTAACCTTTCCCATTACAGTTTATTTATTATATGCGCGGCCTACTTAACTGTGTTATTCCCCGAGAAAGGCAAGTACGGTCATGCAGTGAAGGGTTAAGGATTGAATAGCGTCGCTAATTTAAGGAAGATATGGTTAAGATAATAATATCCCTCTTGTTTATTTTCACGCTCAAAGTATCCACCAATCGCGAACGTAACATCCAGAACAATCCGAATGCTGGAAGGAGTTCCGTTGCAAGCCCAGGGATCACTTTATCATCCATGTTGGAACGAATGATCTACGAACTCCTTCCGAAGAACAGGTGCAGCTTCTCACAGATCTCATTGCCGTTGTTAAAGAGAAAAAGTAGCAAGTTATTCTGACATGTATACGGCCCCATCTCAGGGCTGGGGACGCTTAGACTAGGATCCGTTACATCAACAGGAAATTGAAAATAGAGGCAGAGGACAATAAGCTCAAATATGTTCACCTACTGTGTTTCCCTTATTTGATGACGAACCGAGACTACAGCATTTCTACCTGATGGGTATATGGTGCGCGCTTATGTCCCTTCCCGCTTCATAACGGTTAGGACGGGCGATGAGCCCTGGTTTGATGATGCCTGTAGGAGAGCGCACCAGTTGAAGCGGGAGGCATATGCCCGTTGGCGTA
>LQNS02007217.1:12885633-12914047 GCA_001587735.2 Parhyale hawaiensis | reverse complement strand
GGTAACGATTAGCCGAATAGTGCAGATTTGATATCATACTGTCATTAGATGGTAACGATTAGCCGAATAGTGCAGATTTGATATCATACTGTCATTAGATGGTAACGATTAGCCGAATAGTGCAGATTTGATATCATACTGTCGTTAGATCGTAACGACTTGCAATTAGGATCCTACTCGTGGGTTGGGGGGGGGGGTCTACGCCTTCCCATGGTGTATTTGGATAGCCAGCGAACATGCAAAGCAAAAGAAGATATGTGCCCAATGACGTCACGTTCGGCCAAAATGCAGTGAACACTCGCAGATCATTTATGTCTACATTTGCAACAAGACAAGCATTACCGTTAAATGTTGATATTTAACAGAATTCCTAAGGGAATAAATTCATAAATTAGTTTCATGGGACGGCCGCAAATTCTGTCAGGGCCATATTCACATGAAATAGCGCTACATGTTCCTAAGACCAGAAAAAAATGGCATCATTTGACTTACATACGTGTTCATCGTGCTTGTCTCGCTCTGTGGTACATTTAACACGTTTGGTGTAAATCTTTATCAGCAGCGGTTAATTCCGTTTGCGTTCATTTCCACCAAATGCTTCTAATTCACTTATTCTAAAGTGTTATATCTTTTTTTTACAGGGATTCATGACCTTCACAAATGAGCCAATCAAAAACTGGATTACAACTTTAGCCGACATGCTGAGAGTAATTGATGACCTTGCGATCATTAACTACCAATTTAAATTATTCAGCACGCTTATGTTTGGCTGGAAAGGCTCCTTCATAGTAGCAAAGGTGAGTTAAAGATATAAAGTTAACCGAAGTATTAGTAGGCTATCTATTCATTAATCATCATGAGGTTAGATTTGTTTCTTATAAATCACTCTTGCTGTTAAGCAGCGCATGCCAAACTCGATGTTGCAATTTTTTCAGGATAAAGGCAAATGCAAAGTCAACCTGACCGCGCACTCGACTATGAAATTCACCGTTAACAGGCACTGGTTCGCGTTGCAGACACATGCCCGCTAGGCCCCAAAGTGGTGCTCGACTGCAATCGAATAGAAATTGCCAAAGCTATTGTTATATATGCGTTTCGCACATACAACATCCCAATGTGTTAGCCTTAACATTCAAATGTATAGACGCAATCTTTGTATCATGTGAGTTCATGCCTGGCGAAAGTAGCCACCGCCGGCTTCAGGTCAGAGCCTCTAAGATAAAGAACCTAAAAGGTCTTCTATGGCTCCGTACAAAAATGTGCCGGTTTACCAGCACTGCCTATGAGCGACATGCGTAATTCTCAATGACCTTCCGGCCAGAAACTATATCAGAAAAACTGTCTGTCAAAGCCTGTAATCAGAGTTTCGGAGATATTTGTTATTCTCATTAACGTACAACAATTTACCAGCGGACTGCCGACTCGAATCCGGCGGAAGCAACCGGTGTTCTAAATGAAGCTGGCAAATCATAGATATTCAAGGCACTTGTACTATCAAGCATCAGCTTATTCAGTACTAGCATTATAGTACTGCACATAGTCTACAGCTTCTGTTTGTAGCGCTTATTAGATGTAGATCTTCTACTCTGTTGTCTGCATCTATCAAGTAGCATGTTGCTACTTGTTATTGGATCATATCTTCTAAGTCTTGTATATTAAGATGTAAATAAACAAGAAGATCTTGACGACATTCCTTCACCATCCAGCACTGTAGCCTGATAACAATACTCGGCAATGAAGTTCTCTCACGCAACCAAGTACAGTGACGAACTCAATTAGAACTCACGCACGCCCACAATTTCATTATATTATAGCTATAAAGTAAAATGTAGAGTCAACTTCACCGTACCCCTGACTGGGGAAACCCGCATCCACTGGTTTGTGCTGCAGATATAAACCAACAGGCCCCCAGAGGAGTATACGGCTGCAGTCGATCGCAGATTGTCTAGAGCTATGGCGCCAGTGGCTGAAGACTCCATTCGACAATATCTGCGTCCCCACCCCAACAAGCTTAAGAATTCGGACAACTGTGTTGCAATAAAATTTGCGTTAAAAAATAATTATACCCAAAGTTAGTCCTGCAACTGCCAAGCTTTCACGCATCAGAGCGAGCACAGTTATTATTATTATCGAGGTGATTTCACAACCCAAATTTTGGATTAGTTAAGCGATGTTTAGCTCTACGCTCTAGCGCCGGGTCGCATCCGGCAACCTAAAGCTCAGAGCACTTTGCAAATGATGTGCGCTGTTCCAGGCAGAGCGCTTTGTGGAGGGTTCCTGGGTGGAGATGGCCGCACTTCAGCTCTCACAGGGCAGTTTTGAGATTCTTGGTCATTGCTCCCAGAGCGCCGATGACCACTGGAACGAGGTTGACTTCCATCTGCCCCTGTCGTCGAATTTCGATAGCAAGGTCACGGTACTTTTCCTTCTTCTCCGTGTCCTTGTCGATGATTCTGGAGTCGAAGGGGATTGAGACGTCGATCAGTATGGCCGACTTCTCCTGCTTGTCTTTGACGACGATGGGCGGTCGATTGGCGTGAACTACTCGGTCAGTTTCAAGCCTTTTGTCCCAGTTGATTTGCATGGCTTCATTTTCAACCACGGGCGCGGGTTCGTGCTCGTACCACCTCCCACAGACCATGTAGTTATGGATCCGTAGGAGGATCCAGTGGAGGTGTCGAGCTACTTCATCGTGCCGGCGCTTGAACTCCTTTTGCGCCAGCACTCCGCATTCGCTTATCACGTGGGTGATGGTTTCATCCGAGCTCTTGCAAATTTTACAGGTTGTTGGCACATTCTTTCTGTCGATTTGTTTTGGATGTACCTGGTTCTGAGGGCTTGCTCTTGGGCTGCCAAGATGGTGTGAGTTCCAAGAGTTGGTACGATTTTGTCCTGAACAGCTTCGAGGTACTGGCCGGACATCTTCATGCTCTACCACTTGTTAGTTCGATCGAGGCCTCGTCGCTGTTTGAACTGGTCAGCCGCTTCGGTCTCTTTCAGCAGCTTCGCCTCGATTAAGCAGCGTGCCCACGGGTCGTCGCTCTCTCTGAAGTGTTGAGAGAGAGCGCGTTTTTCCGCTTCGACGCAGTCCTCTACGCTGATGAGGCCACGCCCCCCCCTCTCTCCTATTAAGGTAAGTCTGTCTACGCACGATCTTGGGTGCAGTACTCGATAGATGTTCATGAGCTTGCGGGTCTTGATGTCCATGTCGGTGCAGTCCTTCTTTGTCCAGTTAATAATGCCAGCAGAATATCGGACTACGGGGACGGCCCAGGTGTTAATGGTCTTGATGGTGTTTTCCCCATTGAGGTGCGATTTCAGGATGAGCCGGAGTCGGGTGAGGTACTTCCGAATGAAATCTTTCATCGTTCTGTGGAGAATGGTGTTGTACTCAATGACACCCGGGTATTTGTAACCTGTCTCCTCGATATCCTTGATGGTACCTTCTTCGATGGTGATTCCTGGGACGCAGTAATCTCGCCTCTTTCGATGTTGACGACTCCGCACTTACTGATGCCGAACTGCATTTTGATGTCTACAGAGTATTGATGGACTATGTTGAGGAGCTGTTTTACATACTTGATCCTTTGTTTTTGCGTATAGCTTCAGGTCGTCCATGTAGAACAGGTGGTTGAGCTTCATGGTACGGCTGTAGTTGTAGCCCTGGCCGTTCTTGTGCAGGTCTCGGGGGGATCATGGTCAGGACAAAGAGCAGTGGAGATAAGAAG
Source organism: Parhyale hawaiensis (assembly GCA_001587735.2). Lineage (NCBI taxonomy): Eukaryota > Metazoa > Arthropoda > Malacostraca > Amphipoda > Hyalidae > Parhyale > Parhyale hawaiensis. Next base: position 12,910,319 of record LQNS02007217.1, on the reverse strand, counting down.
TCGCCCTGGAAGATGCCCCGCTTGATGCTCACCGAGGTATTTATTGGCGCTTGTGAGCTGGGTCTTCCAGTTGGATATGGTCGTCGCGATCAGGCTACGGATGCTGCCGGCAATGCAGTAGATGTTCAGGCATTCCAGGAGTGAGGGACCATGTCGAAGGCTTTTTATAATCAACCCAAGCCAAGCTTAGGTTTTACTTTTTGCTCCTGGCGTCTTTCGTGAGGAGCTTGTCGACGAGCACATGGTCCTTCGTTCCCCAGGTGTTCCTGCGGCATCCTTTCTGTTCTTCAGGCAGGAGCTTCTTTGAGTCTAGGTGTTGGTAGACTCACTTGTAGTTTATGCCCGTCAGCACCTTCCACATGAGCGGAAGGCACGTTATAGGGTTGTAGTTACTGACCTCGGTGCCATTTGCCTTATCCTTCTGGATTAGGACCGTCTTCCCTGTGGTCATCTAGGTGGGCACGGTTCCGCGTTGCAGGCATTCGTCGAGCTGTGCAGCTATTTTTGAGTGCAGCGATGAGAAAGTTTTGATCCAGTTTTTTATTATTATTATTTACAAATAAGCTCTCAAGTTAACTGCAATGTAGTGTGGTGCCAAGTTGACTTTAGATTAACCTTCTGGAAAAAATACTTGGGGCTTACTTTTTCATATCGAAACAAGCTGAAACAACCTTGTGAAAGGAGCCTTCTGAGTTCTTTAAAGTATCACGGAAGCTCCAACCACTGGTCTGGCAACATTGACATTATGGACCCTCACTTTCTACCGTGTGAACGTTGTTGGTCCTGTGTGCACCTGAAGAAAGAATGGAGACACCTGGCAGGTGGACGGCACAACGGCCCTGGGTCCTAGACGGCGGACGGCGTAAAGTCGATATGTGTGAAAGGAGCCTTACGGCCTCAACTCCTTGGATGATACCGTACCAACTCACTTCACGATTTGCATTAACTAAAATAACAACAAAAATCTATTGTCTCTATGAGAGTTAATTCATTTAATATTATTCACGCTTCGTTGACAGTTTATTGCACGTTGACCGGCCAATTTCGAAAAATGTGTAATGCTCGCTTCTCAAAATTCAGCGTAAGTGCGAGATTAATTGGTTTTCGGACTCCCGTTCAAAACTTGCTAACTCGTTCATTTGACTATCGTGAGAACCCGCCTTGTTACTGTGAAATCGATAACGCAATTGGCATTCACATTTGCCCCAAAAAATTTAGTACACAAAGCTCCCTACAACACAAAACTAAATGGCAAGAAATGGACCATTGAAACAGAAAGTTTATTATTTATACCCATATATGGTAGCAGCAGCGTTCTGAACTGGTGGTACTTTACGTGCCGTTTTTTAGGGCCGAACCAGATAAGCGATCTCTGTCGCACTCGGTTCTCTGAGTCAGCAAAGTTGCCTTGTCTGCATAGCTACCCTAGGAGCACTTGCCTTACCTAGAAATTTAGGGTAGAGGGCAGATCTTGGAATCTCTTCCGTCGTTGGGACCACAGTTGTGAACATCCCGTCGACGGTCGTCAGCAAACGTTCTCTTCTGGGCCAGTTGGCCTATATCCGCAGCCCGAACTATAGGTGTGTGGGTTTCCCAGGGAGTGTGGGGCCAAGTTGACTTTAGATTAACCTTCTGGGAAAATTACTTGGGGCTTACCTTTTCATATCGAAACAAGTTGAAGCAACCTTGAATGCCCAGACTCATTCACTATTTCAACGCAATGCATTATTATTATTCATATCGGTTTTTCCATTTGCTCAGGTGGGTGTGGAGCGAGAAGTCTCCTTCGATGTCGGTGCCGATGGAAGCATAGCAGAAGACACGGCTTTTGGCCTGAAAGCCATGCGCAAAGGATTTACGATTGGCTTCGTCGAGGGAGAAATGAGGGAATCACCGGTCTTTTCTATTTATGATTTCGTACAACAGAAGAAACGGTGGCTGTATGGGTTGATGCTGCTTGCTCGCAACCGGAATATTCAAGTGAGTACGCAGTTTTTTTTTTTTTAATTTGGGGTCGTCAAGTGGAGGCGCGATGAAGTCATTCAAGTTAAATGCAGACTACCGAAGTGAAGTAATGCAAGTCTCCTCACCACTAAAATCAACGTTCATATTACATTGGAGTTAGTTAATTCAATTTTTGAATAATTGATCTCACATTTTGAAAACACTAGACGATTGAAGAGACAAGAGAGTAAGAAGAAGGGACCTGTAGTACCCCAATCTACACGAAAAGATTCGATATGAATTTACCGCTGGAAAATTCATCAACAATAAATTAATGACCGATAAATTTCTCAACGGTACATATAAATTCAGTGACTAGTAAAACGGTATATATAAATTCTGTGACTGGTAAATGCATTGCGTAGTAAATCGATTGCGTGTGAATATTTTAGTTGTTGTGTGCATTAAAGACCTGTCAGGGAGCATTGTATGGACATTGCAATAAGCCCGTCTCCTTATAACATATTTGTAGTAAACCGAAAAATTGACTAACATAACACTAACATCATTTGGAAAAGTCAGATTTTATTTTTTTTTTTTTTACCTGCGACTTACGTAATTTTCACGCACAACCTACCAAATCTTAATTTAACCCAATGTATCCTAACTTTACCCGCAACAATTAACCAAAAACGTACCTCGAAAAACCCAAATTCGTCAGAAAAAAACAGACTATATTTACTATCTCTGCATGATATACAGATAATACATATCCAATAACGAATACAGTTACCTATATCCACCTGCGTAAATAACAAATAGTTACAACTTATTTCTCGAGTTTAGCTGTTCTTTAGGTTCCGAGAGTGTCTGCCATGCGCGCTAATGCTAAAAAGATTGTTATAAGTTTTTTTTCGAGTTCCCCTGGTGTAGGCCCACAGTAATTGCATTTTAATGCCCCCCCCCCTTCTGAATTAATTTTGTCCGCAATCGCCTCTATTTTCAATTTTTATCTACTATTGACCTTAGCTAGTTGTTAAGGGGTGCAAACTTCGTGAATTTTATTATTCTAATAAATACACAATAAATGCAATAGCAAATTCGTCATTATTGTGCCAAATTTTTTCTTTTGCCTATCAAGAGCTAAACTGGACAGTCTTAGAAGTATTGTCATTTTTACCTGGAGCCTACTTACATTAACATCACAACAAAGAATGACTTGCTAGTTTATCACCATCATTTGATTTACGACAATATAAACTATGTTTGTGGAAGCGGCTTTTTTGCAAAAAAAATATCGTCTGATGATCTCGTAGGCGCGGCGACAAAAGGTTCACGAAGCGAAAAGTTTTCGAATTAACATTGTCTTGAACGTATCCTTAGCTGTATATTCTAACACCTAGTGCAATTCAGTGCAAAATAATTTTATATAATAATCTTTCATAGATTAATTTCCTTTCTTTCTTTTTACGTTATCGTAATTATATTCATATGATGACAGTCTATGTGATAACTAATCCAATGATCATCTTTTTTTTAGATTCAAGAGAAGTACTTGCTGGCAACAGCTGTGTGGTATTGGACGCTTACCCCAGTCATCCTGCTGGCCGATATATTCACATTGATCTGCCCAGTGCCTGTCCCAAGTGTCCTCGGCATCACGGAAGGAATGTTTGGAGCAACGGTGGTCTACGCGACCATCTTGGGTTGTCTGAAGTCCTTCGGCCCAAAGCAAGTGGGAGCGGCGCGGATGCTGCTCCTCATGGCGCTGTCTGTGGCCATTCTACCTTTGTCTTGCCTACTGACGACGCTTGCAGCATTTCTGATGTGGTTTGAGAAAGGGCATTCGTTTCATGTAGTGGATAAAAGCGATTGAGTCTTTACGCCAAAATGCCTTATTACAAATGCTCCTTTTCAAATGAGATCTCACCCACCCAGTCCGTCGGTATGTCTGTTGTCAGTAAAGTTTCCCAAAACCTTCGTTGCACTGGGATTTCATTGATGAGTGCTGCCTTCCAGCTTCTGAGCAATACTGTCTTTTCAAGATAGCGAAATGAAGTGCTATTGCGTACATCATTGTATATGTATTTACATGAAATCCCTATCCTATATTTTGAAGACGAGCATACTGAGAGCAGCTGAAAGACACATCCCAACTAAACGAGTTCGTATCAGAAATCATCCCCTCTGGATGAATCGGACAGTCAAACGTTGCATTGCTAGGCGACAAGTGCCTTACAAAGCCTGGAAGCGTAATCCAACAGAGGAGAACAGGTCCAGTCACATAAGGGCTTGTCGGGATGTAAAGAAAATAGAACCACAAAAAGGGAGAAGGAAGTTTCCGTAGTCGCTATGGCGAAACGCAACCCAAAGGCATTCTATAAATATGTAAATGAAAGACGACTAAAAAAAAAAACCTTAGGTCCGCTCAAACGACCTGACGGTGAAATCACCAATAGCCTAAGAGACAAAGCCACAATCTTGAACGATTATTTCAACTCTGTATTTACTGTTGAAAATGTTACGAATATTCCTGAACCAGCACCGATGGAAGTTGCTCCAATTAACACCTGTGTTTTCACAGAGATCGATATCCTTCCAGAACTCACCCACCTAAATGTGTACAAATCCACCGGCCCAGATAATCTTACTCCCCGTGTACTACGGGAAATGGCTCCAGTCATCGCGAAGCCACTGCTCGAAATATTTATTCGCTCTCTAATAACGAGAGAAGTTCCGCAGGATTGAAAACTAGCTAATGTAATACCGATGCATAAGAAGGGGGATAAGAAAAGCCCAAGCAACTATCGACCAATCAGTCTTACTTCGGTCATCAGCAAAATCATCGAACGCCTGTTGAAAAAGCGCATCACTGAACACCTGAAGATGCAGCAGCTTACATATATCCGACACTCAACATGGCTTCCGAAATGGTAGAAGCTGCTTAACAAACCTTCTGGTCTTTTTCTCAAAAGTTACAGATATTAAAGATGAAGAAAAGGGTATGGACTTTGTGTATCTAGACTTTCAAAAGGCTTTTGATAAAGTCCCCCATCACCGGTTAATGAAAAAATTGGAAGCCCATGGCATCCAGGGTGATTATTTACGATGGATCAAGGCATGGCTTACGGGTCGGCAGCAGCGAGTGAAGCTTGAAGGAGAGTCGAGCGACTGGACACAGGTATCATCAGGGGTTCCACAAGGTAGCGTGCTTGGCCCACTTCTGTTCTAAATAAAGCTCGAGGAACAATCTTAAGTCAACAGCTCTTTCCCTATTTCATAGTCAGAATTTGGAACAGACTCCCTTCCGACGTTGTTGGTGCGGAGTCGGTCAACTCGTTTAAAAATCGTCTTGACATACATTGGGAGAGACATCTTCCACAGCTAAGAACTCCTCTTCCACGAGTCGCAAGCACTTAACGGCCAAAGCTTTCCAGGCCATTTTAAGCTGACTTCTTCTCACTTCCACTCCATCCATATATTTAAGCTCAGCTCCGCATATCAACGGCTATCGATCATGCTTGCGTGCATTCATGACCATTTCTACACGAATACTTCAGCTGTGTAACTTGAATATTTTATCAAGCAGTACTTGTGGAACAATTCTGTTTGAATAATAATCACATAATACATATCAATAGTAGCATTACCCCATCAAGCAATAATTAAATTCATCTCTGACTTGATACAAGATATCCACAATGTGTCGTAAACAATTCAAGTTTGAACCGCCATAGACTGGAAAAATTTGCACTTTTGCGGACGCCGAGCGTAAAGCGTAAATTTTCGTAATTTAGGGCAAAGTGCCAACGTTTCATATACAGCGCAATTCGAGCTTTAGCATGTGCTCTTGCCTACCTTTGTTGACCAGGGTTATAAGCAAAGTAAACTAGAGAGTACTCCGAGAGCGCATACCTCCGCCAGGCAAGGCAACAGTAACGAAAAATATAAATTGGTTCTGAAACCATTATTTTCTTTGCATCAGAACAAAAATCTAATCTTTTGCGCGTTTTGATAGTATTAACAATTCCCATAATTTTCATAAAGATCCGTTCATAACTTTTTGAGTTATGCTGCTAACAATCATAAGTCAAACACACAAACAGACCAACCGATCATCACCAAAATTTAAATATTTTAATATCACTAGCAACTGCAACGTTCATAAAAATCCATTCAAAACTTTCTGAGTTATGTGCTAACAAGCACGAAATTAAAAACAGCAACAAACCTATAAAAGAACGAACAGATCATCACAAAAATTTGATCATTTACTCTCCGTGATGTAATACTTGTAAATTTCATAAAAATCCGTCCATACCTTTTTAGTCATGGCATTAAGAATAATGAGGCAGACAAACGAGCAAACAAACTAATTATCTGTTCCTCGTAACATACTGTACTTAACAATCCCTGTAAATTTCATCAAAATCCGCCCATAACTTTTTTGAGTTATTTTGGTTACAGGCAGACAAATAGCCAAACAGATAAAACCGGCGAAAACAGCGTAACCTTCTTGGCCGAGGTCGGAGGTAAATATCAGAGGTATGAGTCATTTCTTGCAGTTTTTACGTCATAACAAGCAGCAATAGTAAAGCTTCGAGAATACCTCCTACTCCTGAATCGGTGTAAAGCTGGAATGACGCATAGTTTTAGCCTGACATTATACCCAAGGTAGCGGCGGAGGCTGCGGGTAGCACACTGTTGTGCTGGAGGCGTCAGGAAGCACAGGCGTCAAACTCGCCGCGCACTATGTACGTTTGCGGCTACTCTGTGTAAGGGCATCGTTGAGCATGCGGACGGCGTTCAATTTCGTGTGCTGTGCCTCACGCTGTATCGCAGACTAGGTAAGATTAGGTTAGATAAGGCTAGGTTAGGTAGTGCTTATTGTGGTTGTGACGCGGCACGAAAGCTTATTTGAACGCACGCACGGTGATGAACGTACACGGAATGGCGAGTTTGACGCCAGTGTCGCTGGGAATGATTCCCAACCAGGTGCGGTTTGACTCGAGGCACTCGGCGCGCTGAATCGGCTCATAGCTACCGTGGGGGTACCTGCCTTAGGATAGGGGGGTGGCTGATTGTTGAACCTCCCGTTTCGACACCATAAATCTTAGCGACCAGTCGTCGGCTGCAGCTGCACTTACTCCTCTGGGGTCAATTAGCCTGTCTGCCGCACGAACCAATGCGTGTGGATTTCCCAGGAGAGGGTGCAGTCAAAGTTAACTTCACCTTTACTTGCAAGCCCCTTTAGTAGTATTCATGAAAACGTGATGTCAGAAGCGAAGAGTAAGAGCCGAGTGATCGAGTAATTTTACCGAGGGTGTGTCCACGCTATAAGGAAGTCCCGAGTCGACAGCCTAGCTCGCGCTTAAGTGAAGGATCTCACGTTGCGACAAAATTTCCCATTTCTTACTTCCAATTTAAAAACTATACAACACTTGTTCGTATATAGTATATAGGAGCCGCAAACTGCCGTTGATAATTTTTTAATCTTGCTTTTTTTTCAGGTAAAAGAGCAGATTTGGCTGGCAGCAGCTGTGTGGTGCTGCACGCATGCGCCACTAATGGTGGTGGCCATCACGTTTTCGTCAATCTGTCCCGGGCCTGTTGTTGTAGTTACGTAGGGGGCGGCTCCGGAGGGGGTCGGCCGTGTGGAGGAAGGTATGAGAAGGAAGGCAGGGAACACAAGAAGTCAGTCACAGATAAAGGGCTGCCCCATAGAGAAGTAGGAAGGAGGGCGGTAGGGTGGGCGGGACACTCAAACAGGTGGTTTACGGTATGGGGGGCGCGGTGTCCCGGGCCTGTCCCAAGTGTCGTCAGCGTCACGGAAGGGTTAAGGCGAGGTACAATGGTCTATGCGACCATCTTGGACTGCCTGAAGTCCTTCGGCCTAAAACAAGTGGGAGCGCCGCGGATTTCTGCTGCTCCTCAAAGCGCTGTCTGTGGCAATCTTGCCTTTGTCTTGCCTACATGGAGCACTTGCCGCATTTATTTATGGTTTGAGAGGGCATTCATTTTACGTAGTGGTGAAAGAAGACTGAGCTTTTACCTTAATGTTCGCCGCAATCCTACCTGGTTGGGATCTAAGCTCTGCCAGATACGAATGCTACTGTACAGCGGGAATAGATCGTCCGAGGGCGGTCACAATTTTCTGCGTCCCACTGTGAGGGGCATCTGGCAGGTGTCGCATCCTTGCCCTGGCGGCGCTAAGAAATGTGCTTCGAGGAGCTGAGGGTAAGGGGTTGGGGAGCAAGAGTAAAATCAGGAGGAGCTTCACGTTGCTATAGGTTTCATATATGTTAGTTACATATACAGTACCAATATACCTTTGATGATACTTCGGACGAGGTCCAGGCGACGTTACGCACGCCGCCCATCTTGTACCGAGGTAATGCTGCAGTCCGTGACCAGCGGTGTGACTAACAGCGAGTTATCCCCACAGTTCACGTAGCCGCTTACAGCAGGTTTATCAGGCACTTTCAGTAAGCATGCGACCAGTAAGTGTTTAAATTTCGCAGTCTCTGTACCGGTGACATTTCGAATGAGACGAGGTATTTTGTTGAATAATCTCGCCCCTCGGACTACGTAACTAATAGAATACTTTGTGGCTACCGCATCACTACCAGTTTTGATCGGAATGCGCGCCTCACAAGTGCAACCAATGCTGTTTGAGTGTCTGGCCTGGATTCGCCCATTGACATTGACAGTAATTCCTTCTAGAATTTTCCAAATATATATATGATCGTAAAGCCCTCGAATCTCCTTTGAATTGAGGAGAAAAGAGCTGGAGGGCTTAATTGGCGCGTAATTGGGGGACAGGGCGGCCACTGCATTCTGAGGAGAGCCTCCGCTCTGTCGTGTCCGTGAGTACGTTAGGCTAGACCTATCCGCAGTCTGCAGCCCACCACTTACTTATGTATGTTTTTGAAAAAGGAGGAGCCCCATCTTGCATGGTGGTCTTGACTTATCTTAATTCGTTTCCTGACTTAGATTTCTCCCTCCCTCTCAACCTGCCACACTCTCATTATGGCAGGGGTTCTCAAATTGGGGTGCATGGTACCCGGGGGGGGGGGTGCGAGAGGACCATTTCACGGGTGCGAAATACCGTTTTCTTCCTCACTCATTCACAATATAACTTAATCTTGTGGCCATAAATTTCATTTGTCATCATCATATGGGGACTAATTGTGTAGGGGGTGCAAGAACATGGAAGAAGTTCTCCAGCGGTGCCCGGCATAGCAAAGCTTGGGAACCACTGCACTATGGCGAGAAATCTCTGCTTAAAAGCGAGACACGGGTTAGATGGAGAGTTGCAACCTACTTGGTGCTCATACTGAGTAAAGTGCAATGTCAGAGCCAACACCTACACCTCGCTAAGGCTACACAGCGTCCATTCCTCGTAGGGCAGGCTACTTCAGAACCGTAGGGGCGTCACACCAGAAGATTACACGAAAATTCACGAATAGCCTAAGTGGGAGCAAATAATTCCACAAAATTTAATAATTTATGCTGACTTATTCCACACATATTACAATAAAAACACACAAGTATTGTTCAATAGATTAGATATAGGATAATGACCTGACCATTAGCACATGACCACAGAGAAGACGATACCTAGGTTTCGGTCCTTTCTGAAGTAGTGCCAACACAGTACAATATACAATGATATATCGGCACAGTTACTACAAAGCTGCTAGAACAGGAACGATCTAGCAGCTGCTGGCGCATACCAAGAACGGAAATTGAGCAAAGAATAAGCAGCTAAAGACAACAACAATAAAACTCAAACATACGCTAACAATATCAGACCAAAAACTTCCAATTCGAAAGACATTTCAAAGACGAATTTACAACTAATTTGTTGAGCTAATTTGACGTTATGAGAGACGCATACCTTTCCACTTGGCACGTGGCCCTCATTTCCGCAGCTTAAAATTATTTTAGAAAGGGTATCGTGAAAGAAAAGGCTACTGCCTTTCACGATTCCACTTTCACTTTGAGTATGAATGACATGGTTGAAGTGATGAAATATGATTTCTAGGTATGTATCTGGTAAGAGGTTTTCATACGCAGCACTTATGACCAAGAAGCGAAAATAAGTTAGAAAGTAGAAGAGGGACAAGCACGCCAAGAGAAAAAAAAAAAAAATGAAAGCCACTAAAATCGATTAAATATGCCTTTAAAATATGGATATAAAAAACTGCGAAAACAAAAAAGAACAAAACTTGATAACAAACCAACGTAACACACACGTAAGGTATTGGTCTACCCAATAATCTGCTTCCCATCAGCCTTTTCTGTATCTTATACCTAAAGGATGATTAATCTCTTTACGTTGAAACCGTTAAATGAAACGTGTGAGTAGTAGTGAGTAAGGTTACTAACGCCGCGGGCACCACGTCTGCCTTGCGCCAAACACACAAGATCAAGGCATGTTCAGAATTTATAAGAATCGATCACAGACTGAACATCTACCCATCACATCTCAGCACCACCGTCTATGGCGCACGCGAGTGTAATACCGGCACACCCACTACATTCGCAGGCAGAATTTGATGAGAGGATACGTAGCTCGCATGTCGTACCCGCTACCGTATCTATGCTACGGAGTTCAAATATATTTCAAGACGAGCGAGTTAACTATCCTGGCTTGCAGTTGCTCGTGTGAATGCAGATGTAGCCTCGGCATAGCCGACCATGCGGGTCCACCACATTCCAATGAAAGCACAGACGGACAGCTCCTGAGCGCAGCTCAGCTCTACCTGGAAATGCTTGTGACGTCATCATTCAGCCAAAACGTTCTTGAATAAATAGTGCAGCAGTGCCAGTCTGCGCGTTCCATAGTCTGCGGCGTCCACCACTGCACGTTGGTGAAGTCTTCAGAAGGTGGAAATGCGTAAGCGCAAAACAAAGGAACACAGCATATAGATTCCCAATAGGTCTACAAGGTGTTTCAAGAGTAAACGGTTCACTTAGGTAGTGCGGGTATTACTGGGGTAGTTCAATAAATATGAAAATATTATCGTATGTATGAAGAGTTTTGTACATACACCTTTAATATCTTATCAGCTAACCCAAAAGTTAATGTGTTTTTCCATTAGACTAGAAAAATAGCTCAAACTTTCTTGGTTACATAATAGGAATTATTGAAACATGGTCTATGTATTATACGGATTTTAACCGCACACAAAGAACTATTATAGCATAGAGCATCAAGAATATGCAACAATAAATATATTTGTAAGGCACTTCTCGAAAATATCATCAGTTGGCACAAGGAGGAGAACTTGTTCAAGTTGACTTATCAGTAAAACACGTTAGTCAATTTAAAAATAGTAATGTTGCTACTAACACGCCACAGATCAATAAATATATAGTCTATATATGAAAACGCAAAAAGGCCTCCACTTTCCCCTACCATGACGTCCAAAGAGAGAAAGCAATATGGGACATGAAATAACTACACGTCACGCGATTCCTGGAACTCATGCTCGAGCTACTCCAGAACTGGTACCATACAGCAAGTCCGGAAAGAGGAGGAAGAACAATACAATGATCATCTCTCTACAGCGCCTCCTCTCCCACAGGTCGGAACTCTTACATACCATACAACAGGCGTACCGTATCTTACAAGCCCAACCCCTGCCTTAGCGAAAAACAGTAGGCAAGTACTAGCTAAGGAATGTATTACAATAAACTCTGGAAACGATAGAATACAATTATGAACTTTTTCAGTCCTAATGCCACGTATTTATATATACTGTACTCATTATCGAACGTGCACTATGGCACTGCTCTCATTGGTACCGTTCTAACGCTAGTTTGAGCTTTAATGCCCCTGAAATTCGCAAGGTAAAATACGGAATATAGGACAATGTAAACGAAGCACAAAAAAGCGAATAATGCAATTTGAGAAAAGCCGCTGAGAACGAAGAGGAACAAACAGAAAAGAGCATCAACAGGAATACAACGAACGAAAAAGCAAAACAGGACTCAATCGACTTCACAAAGGCAATCCATACTCGAGCTAAGGTAAATCACACTAGACTCCCTTGGGAGCACATTCACCCATAACCAAGAGTAAAAGGATTATTATTATTATATAACTTTTTCACCGTCACTGATGCTCCAAACGGCATTTTTACAGTGTATCTCTGTCATTATAGTAGTGCTTCGTCAAGGTATTGGGTAAATTTATTTCCAATGGCTAGGTTAGGGATTTGTAGAAATAGATGTTTCTCAGAGCAACATGGAGCTCATCATCTATTTGTCGTGAGACGAAAAGCTCGAAGGCGTTCGCCCGACATCGGCTCCGGTGAACCTGTTGATCATGTCATAGGCTCTCTGCGGCTGGTCGTACGGCACCATGTGGCCAGCACCTCGCACCAGCACCTCCACGAAGTTGGGCGTCTCCTTCACATAGCCTGCCACATCGCCACCGACCTGCACAGCGCAGGGAGGGATATTTACAAATGTGTCTAGGGTCTTTTGAATTATTAAAACTTCTAGGTGGCAGTAGCAAAGAACCCGAGAAGCAGCAGAATTGAGTGAAATTATTGTGCGTTATTCATTTAACAGCGCAAGTAATTTTCACCCCCGTATTACGACAGACCAGTCACAAATGGCATATGCACAAAATATGGAACAATGTACATATGCAGTAGCTAGTGTTTAAAGCAGGGTTGTGAAGCGGAGTCTGAGTCGGAATCCCACTTGCTCTGGGGGTCAGAGTCGGAGTCGGTATTTTTAGCCCGACTCCGGAATCCTGTTTCTAAAAAACATCAATCAATTCAGAATTTGCAGTCTCAAGTAATAAATTATTTGTAAACGTGGAAATATTTTGTTTTTGGCTTAATCTCTGCGTTTGTCATTGATAATTGAGTACCTATGTGCTCGCATCCTCGCCTCACGATGATTGACAAACATAAAACATATAATAAAGTTGGTTTCGGATGTTGTTCAGTATTATAAAATGATAATGACCACTAGGCTGAATGACAATATCAATGTACATTTATTCTGACTGTCGGTAACAAACGAGATATCCAATGTGTACTATATATTGGTGAATATTCTTTCCATATGTCATAACTCTTTCCACTCTGTGTTCTGTTCCTAATCTGATAACACTTCGTGTCTGAACTTCAACTGGATCGCTTTCATACTGTTCTGTAAGTCATGCATTTATTGTTTGAGTTCAAATAGGCTTGGGAAAACTCGTATAAGCAAGTTTTGTCGATGTAAGATTGGAGAATATATAAGCCCACCGACAAACACACACGTTAACGTAAAGCTCATCAGGCGCGACAAGTCAGTAAGTAGGCCGCCGCTCCCCGACAAGCGCCGCTCTGTCGCACTCCAGGAAATAACTAGCACTGCTTTATAAGATAATTACTAGGACAAAAACACATAAGTTGAGAATACTAACAAACAGCACATTGGCGTGAAGTTTAAGCATAATGTCATCGAAATTATAACCTGAATAAAAACTAGTAGCAGCAAGAAGGGCCTCCTGGGATAATAAAAAGTAAATTGCACGATCCAGACCACAATGGAAACTTTTGCTATAATCTCCAGATGCTATTCATAGTCACATTCGATCAGATAAGCTCGTGTCGGATACGAAATATCTCGTCGCTGATTGGTTCAAAAAGATTTAATCTTGTAACTCAAATTAAGATTTGCTGACCTAAATTTTAATAGCGATAAGAGCATCTGGCGGAAACGATGACGCGTAATATCACTAGTATATACAGGCTAGATTTTGATAGAGATTTGGATTCAGTCCCTCAAGACTCTCAGGATCTTTTTCTCTCTCTGTTGTCAGCTGCTAGCCAAAGTACCATCAGTCGGTGACGTGTCACAACGCAGTTATATTTTATTCTTATTTTGCATTTATTTTAGTGCCATTTCTATGTTTGTTCTGGTGCGCTTTGATTAGTAGCTACTATTTGTTCTAAGTTTGAGTTCAGTTTTAGTTGTATTGAATTAGAATAGATTGTGCCCACACGAACCGCTTGTCAGTTCTTGGCGTTATGCGGTTGCCTGCTTTAACTTAGTTAAGCAGATGTATTGTTCGTTTGTTTTACCGCCGCTTCAGCGTATACTCAGTAACCAGTGTGCCGATATTCGATTATAAACTACCAGTGAATTATTGTGTTGATATTGTAGTTCAAGAATAATAAGTTTCCAATGAACATTTAAATGCCGAGTACTCATTGCAACAAGTTCTATTACGAATTGTGAAACATTTCCCGTGCTAAGAGTTTGAATAGTTAAGGTTGAAAACAATAATACCGTGTTCTCATTTAATCCTCCACACGGAGTGGACCCTCGCGTGACATGAACCTAGCTGGAATTGACTAAAAGGAAACTAAAGGCAAAACAATAATAAAGAAATCAATATAGTATTACCTTGATAATATCTAATGCACGAATTAGGCGCTGCACAAGTATATGTATATATAGCAGCAGGCCGCCAATTGCTTGTATCTGAACTGAGCCGGTAGAGCAACTGGAGTAGACTATGTCCCAAAGGAATTGTCCGTCGGGTTAGTATACAAATAAATAATATAATCCGGAAATTGTGGACACCTCGATTGTCTAATGCGAATGCACCAATGCCAATTAGCCACTTGATACAGTTTGATAGACTAATTTCTGTGCCTGGACACGCAATAAGCAGAACGGAAATCTTCTCAAAACTAAAAAGTAGGCATGGGTAGAAGACCACAATTTAACCCCAGCCCACACTATAAACAAGTTTTCTGCATGGTAATTATTACTCAATTATAAATATATGAAAATTTAATGTCCCAAATTGTGCTAATAATGCAAAATATTGTAAATGTACAAAACTATGCCTTTTAGCTGTAACACGTGCATATAGGTCCTATTGGTAAAAATTATTCGGACATGTTTAATGTTTACATTAGCTAAATACAAACTGGATTAAGGAATCGGAAAAAATTGAAGACTCGGAGTCGGAAATTCTGGAGGGCCAGCAGTCGAAGTCGGACATTGAACCATCCGATTCCGCAACCAAGGTTTAAAGTTACATTACGTAGCTCAACCTCTTCAAGTCGAAAGCTTGGAAATGAAGGCGACCGTTGTACACCTATTCAGGCAAGCTGCTCGTGCAGATGGTGATAAAATGAGTGACTTGAAACTGATCACATTACTACCACCGCAGTCACAGGAGCAGCTGGTCAGATACTTGGCCTTGGAAACATCACAGTCACATGGCGCTGGATACTCTTTCTGCTGCTCGCAGTTCTGCATTGCCCTCATAAGCACATGCTTTGTGCCACTGGGTCGGCACAAATTGCAAACACACATAGCGTCACCAGGCTACACCCGCTATCCACGGCACAAGACAATTTGTATACACAGCAAAAAAAAAAAATTCTAAAAGCAAGCCCACCTTCCAGATGCGGCGGGGAGCAGAGCGATAGCGGTCGGCGTAGCGCCAATTCATAGACTCGATGAAGTTCCGAGTGAGAGGGTAAGCAATGATGATGTCCAGCTGACCATTGTAGATCATGGTGCGGTACTGTGTCTGGTTCAGCAGCTGCGGACATACACAGAATGGTAGTAGGCTCAGTGGTACATAATCGGGGTGTCTAGTGACCAGGACTTAAAATTCCCTGAGTTTTCCCTTATTTTGCCCAAATGTCCCTGAGTGTAAGAATGTCTATTTTCCTGCCTCATTTAATGAGAATGGGCTGAAAGGCACTGAAACCATTACCAATCAGCCTCACAATATTAGGATTTGCTGCAAAATACGGCTAGACAATCGTCCAAATTTCCCCGGCACTGCAAAACAAATATGTATGTACTGTATATAATCCTCACGTGGCTCAGGCTCTGGGGGAACGCCACATTCATGAAGATGACCCCCACGTGGAACACCATCCACTGTCCAGTAAAAATTCCTTCATTTTTATGGTTCCTGCTCCCTTCTTCACTGATTTTTCCCCGAGTGATTTTTTTTCCCGTTTTCCAGACAGCTAGACACCCTGAACATACAGACTTCTACTTAATAAAGATAAGACATTCACATTGAGCACTAGAAATATCGCTGGGAAAGCTGACTCGTCCCCATATGCAGAACATATAATAAAAGTTGCAGACAATCCATCTTGTAGCATAGGAGCCTTGCACCCACCAGAGAGCAGTGAAACTAAGGTTCTCATGGAAGCCTTCAGCCCGCAACATAGCAAACCCAGACGATAAGAGCCCACAACATAGTGTGGACAAACACAGTGCTGTTGCCTCGTCAGGTTCGCTTTTTCTTGGCGACAGTGGGATGTACTAATAGCCTCACTGTCCATCGGTCTCTAATTCCTGGGGGACAACAATGATGCACGTTTTTTCACGTCCACCAGGTAGCTACTTTTGTATTAACTCAATGAGCAACTTTTCATCCCATCCCTAGCAGGCGTCTTGACAGTCAAAGACAGAGCCTGATTTACAGTTTCCGTTTCGGGAGCGGCGCACAACTCTGCTAGCAAGGAGGCGTATGACAATCAACTCCCTAGTGATGCCATCACAACATACAGCGAGGAGTCTCACAGACTCTCAGCCACCTGTTCTCTTGCATTTCCCTTTCAACAGCCTTCACTCCGTCGCATCTCTGGGAAGACCGCCTAGCATCTCTATCTTTCATCTTACCCATCTTTCAGCTATCTCCCCCACTTTCCCGCCCCCTCTGGAACTTCCACCTGATAGAGACCGCAGCTAGACGTATATATGTTGCGCGCGTTTGGTGGATTTGCGCGATCGATCGATCATTGCGCGTTTGAACGATCCACCAAACGCGCCCAACATATACAATAGGGTAACATGTCTAGTACCCATCCACTTGGCACTAAAAACTTCCAGTGTGAAAACTAGCAGTGCTAGAAAGCCTTACATAGGCATAGACAGTAGGCTACGTAGGGCCACAACATCCCTAAAAATGACGGGCGAAAAAATAAAACTAAAAAAATGGTAGTGGTTTTCACATTTGTTCATGTTTCAAGTGAAAAAAATGTGAAAAACACAATTTTTTCTTTTATTTTTTCGCCTGTCATTTTCAGGGATGGTGCGGCACTACTTAGCCTACAGTTTAAGCCTATCTACGACTTTCTAGCACTGCTAGTTTTCACACAGGAAGTTTTTTTAGTGCCAAGGGGACGGCTACTAGCATGGCGGACGGGTACTAGACATGTTACGCTAACAACAACGGGGCCTCACCTCTTCAATCCACGGCTTGACGCTCTGCATGACATCTTCGATGAGGTGCTGCTCGACTGCCTTGCCGTCATGGAAGGTCAGGTCACCGACATGGATGGCTCGACGTACCTCAGGCATGTTGATGTATGAGGCGTAGAAATCCATGTTCTGTAACATCCCGAAAGGCAAACAAGAGCAGTGAGTGCAGATAAAAGAGTAAAAAAAAATAATAATAATAGCTAATAATCACCTCCGCCACGGAGGTTATGCATTTGACCGTGTTTGTTATTCTGTTAATCTTTTAACAACATAATTCATGCTATAGACGACTCTTCATAAAATTTATAGGCGCTGTTAGGAATATTACACGAGGAACAGATGATAAGATCATATTATTGAATAGTTCAAGCCTCCGTCTCCACAACTAAGGTGATATAACAGAGGAAAAAGGGACACATAACATGTCGATAGAAACGAGAATGCATGCACGAAAGTGTTCCCACACAGGATCAACGCGCATGGGAACAGCAAGTCGGGAAAGACGAGGAAGAGTAGAAAAAGTAATATGAGTCCGAGTAAGAATTCAGAAGAAAGCCAAGTGGACACGAAAGACAGTCGTTCCAAAGGCCTAGCTAATGACTGAGGAAACCTACAGAGTCCCTCTGGGGACGCTGCTCCACATAACATAGGATGGACAAACTTGACTAACAAAAACCCAGTGGCAGGAATAGATTTCAAAATTTTGGCTATGATCTCTAAGTCCGTTCGCCTGTCGGTTGCCAACACAACTGAACAGTTAGGGCCGGACCTTCATAAAATTTACAGGAACTGTTAGGAGTCGAAATGCCACGACAAACAGATGATTGAATTTTAGTGACGGTGCGTCAGTTCGTTGTGTCTGTCTTTCTGTCTATCGTTCCCCCGTCTTGTACCATCGTGTTGCCAGCCACAAGTCTGGGCTCTCGTAATGCAGCTCTTGAGAGCAACATGATGCCCAACAGAATTAGTAAATCTAACAATCCTCAACTGATCGGCTACGAGAATTGGGAGAACCGTAAAGAATAGCTTAGATTAGGTACCAAGGCGAGCCCTTGTTAGGCTAGGTAAGGCTGGATTAGGTTAGTTCTTGGTACGTTATGTGAAACTAACACCAACCTAACTTAATTTCAATTGGGAAGATCGCCAATCGCTCAGAGTTGAAAGGAAGGGCATGAACTTCAATTGGGGAGAGAACCTTCATGTGATCCAAGAACACATTAAAAAAAAATCTTGATAAATCCCAGCTGTAGCAGTCATCCAGCAGGATAAGGGTTGGTGTACAACAGTCCTACGTACGTCCTCTGATAGCTTCTATCATATATTAACACAGAAGTGCATAAAAAAGTCAAGATATAAGTAACAATACCTATAGTCAATATAGTTTTCAGAAAAAAAAGAACTTAAGCTGTATTATAAACAAACTAGTGTCCCGAGCCGTCATTGTAAATGACGGCATATTGGGTTATTCAAGACTTCTTTATGGTGAGGCATCAATAAATTTTATTACCTTAGGCTCGCGTTCCATCACATAATTGTAGTAGAAAGTAAGGCCGGTGAGGTTGGTGAAAGTAGAGGGCACGGTGATAGTGTCGCCGTTGAGGAGATGATCAAATGCCTGCAATGGACATATATTACAAGAACAAGGGGCAATGATGGCAGATCAACAACACAGACTATATACATTTCTGCACTGCATTGCCTCCCCCTTCCATTGTTGCCACGAACTACCACGAAACTGAATATCAAAAATTCTAAGTGTCTGATAATGTCAACCCAATGGCTCGTGGGTGCCACAACATTATCGAACACATGAATAGACTTAAGTAAATGTTATTTTTTTCAAGTCTGGCATGGGCAAATGCCATTGACAAAGGACCAAATTGTATAAGACGAATTAACAAATACACAAGCAAACATAAACAAATAGCTACCATAATTCAAATAACAAATGTATACACAACCTATATTGGAGTAATGTTTCATACCATGAAGGCCTCTCTCCACATCCCACGGTTGATGAAGCTGTGCACCTCTATCTGCTTCTGCCGGAAGACGTCGCGACCAACTTCATCCAGTAAGCCGATGCCGTACAGGAAGTCACCGTAGTCTAGCATGGTGGCGGGGTCACACAGGCCGTCACCAATGGCCATGCCCTTGAAGTTCATCTTCTCCTTAGCATTGGGGTTATGTTTATGGATGGTGTAGGACAGGGCAGGTACATATTTACCTGCAATAATGACATATGAACAAATAAATGTGCCCGAAAAGAAGTTATAAACTTCAATCAGTGTGAAGACAAATACAGTGGCAAAAGAGGTCAAAACGCAAAGTATCAATACAGTAAAAACTTGCATAACGTCTGCTCCCTAGATAACGTTAACAATTTCCTAGAATACAAGAAGTTTTTGAACATTTCCCCCTGCAAATAACAGTGGAAACGGACATGTTGATTACAGCAAGCTAGCACAGAGCAAAAAGTGAGCACGCAATCTTCTACCAGCCAGTGTAGACATATTGGGCTACAAGTACCTAGCTTATGAGCATGGAAGAAAGAAGAACCAAACAGCTTATTACGCTTTCAATGCAATAGTATGAACACTGGAATGATTTCATTCCAATGGGTAACGGCATGTAACAGTTTTTTTCTCAATCTCACTTCCAATGCAGCATTATTAACTCATTCATATAATATTGGTTTAAGCCGCCCTACCTACAGTGTACACTGTGATAACTACCAGGAGAGGAACATAGAGATGAACAGTATGCAAAGAGAAACATGGAACCAATGGAGTCCAAAACAGGATCAACGGCATGGAAACATGAAGTCAGAGAAGAATGGAATACAAACTAATTAGTAGAAGCATGGAAATGGAAGGAAGAAAAGTGAGCACAAAAGAAACACGTCATGAACGCCTAGCTTATGTATATAGTACCGTAACCTACGAGGTCCACCTGGGGACGCTGCTCCCATAATAGAACATGGGCGAATCTAGCTAAAATAACAATGGCCTAGGGCTCCTAGAAGGGATCTTAAACAGCAAGATGCAAGCGAAGCGAATAGAAAAAGAAAGAACAAGAAGAAAAAGGCAGAACTGCTAAAAGGATAAACTAGGGTAAAGCTAACATAGCTCGTATTGTAGAGTGCCGTACCTACCAAGGGATGAATACACACATAGCCTAGTTAGGCTAAGAAAGAGAGATGAGTGTGTTCTCCCATCGCCAACACAAAGCCATGAGTGATGTCACAGCCAATAACATACAACTCGTAGTAGGTAGCTTCCTCACCAGGAGAAGATCAACTTCTCCGACATCATGCAGTGCTTTGCTTTGGTCACGTGAGACCACACGCACCTTACTCTATTTACTTTGAACCAAAAGGCACTGACCAGCATAGCTCTCTCCACTGACGTAGAGCTCGTTGCGCCGCAGCTCAGGGAAGAGATCGTAGAACTGCTGCAGTGCAGCATACAAAGCTTCTCCCACCTGTGATTCATTGGAGACATAGCCTGAGTCCTTGGACGTGAAGCTGAAGCCCGTGCCGACAGGATTGTCAAAGTAAAGCACATTATGGTAGTCCGTCCAAGAGTAGTTGCGGTACACCAACTTCATGTTGGCGTCAACATTGAAAGGTCCATTTTCTGCAAAGAGGCCAAAGAGAGAGGAGCCGCCTGGACCTCCTTGCAGCCATATCAGCACAGGTGCGTTCTCCGGTGCTTGCTGCAACAAAAAAAAAAGTAAAATAACACCAAGCAAAGCATACCGTACCTAGCAAATTTGTTTAGATATAGAAAACTGACCTGATTTGAGGTGATGATACAGAGGATAGAACAAAAGCAAATACAAAGCAAAATTAGTTAAATAAAACAAATATAGGGTATGAGAGCTAAATATTTGCATCCTTACACTTAGATAGATACTTGAAGTGGATCTCACTTATGGGGAATATACATATACCTACATATATATAGCTACATACTGTAACTAGAACAATAAAAAATTTTCTAGTAGTGTTGTCCTAGTGAAGAACCTCCTACCACTTGTTTTCCAGAACTGATAAACATAGGTTTGGTAGGTACCTAGGCCTACCTTAGCAGGGAAGAACCAGAAGAACATCTGAGACCCATTCTCTTCATCAACATTGAAGAAGCCAGAGAAGCTGTGCGTTGCCTGTGTGTCATTCGGCAGGACAACACGGCTTAGGTTTCGTGCTTCCTGAAGAAAAAAGAAAACAACCAAACATGCAACAAGAATAAAAACAATAGGCTCTTTTGCAATTACATGTGTAGTAAGATCCCCTTCAACAAATGAGTTGATAGATGGGTGATCCAGTTTATATTTATTATCTAGCTAGCTATTAAACAAATTAACTTTAATATGGTCTGTTACAGCTGATGCATTAGCTCACATATCTTCTTTTGCAAATAACACAAGGCTAATTTTTAGTTAGCTAGTCAATCCTGAAATTATAAACAAAAATAAATATAGTTATAGCCTATAGCTACTTCTCAAATAGCCATGGGAGGACTAGCCCCCAGTACCGTACTTACAACACAACTTATTAGCTAGCTAACTAATTTCCACAAATTTTCATCTGCTTACAGCTTGAACTAGTTCACAACAAAGAATCATGAGAACTCTACTACATAGCTACCTGCTAATGACTAGCCTACTAGCAAGGTCTGGAGGTAGATTTTTGCAGGAAATTTATGGAAAACGTTTTACATGGCCAAAGCTCCTTCTGTAAATAAAAGTCATATCCTTCACAGACTACAACATGGGATGGTATCAAGAAAAACTCATCCTAGCGAAGATCAGGTTTGACTACTGTATACAGTAGGTACAAGCCTGATTTTCACCATCTTGGTGGCTATTATCCATGATTATATTTTGTAGAAGTCAACGGTCACTAGCCTATCATGGAAGGATCCCAACAATGACCAGATAACGCTGCATACACTACAGGCTATCACGACTATAATTACCTACCCCATTGATAGGTAACTAGCTATGTAGAAGACAGTATGAGGAAAACAACAACTAAAACACAACACAGTGATACACAATTTAAATTATATTTTTAAACAGCTAAATAGCTAATAGCTATAGAAATATGGTCCTAAATTATTTATCATTAAAATTACATGTATAGCCATATGGGCACAAGAGCCACAAACATGGGCCTCACAATTCAATGGACTGGTGCAAGTGCNATATTTTTAAACAGCTAAATAGCTAATAGCTATAGAAATATGGTCCTAAATTATTTATCATTAAAATTACATGTATAGCCATATGGGCACAAGAGCCACAAACATGGGCCTCACAATTCAATGGACTGGTGCAAGTGCAAACAGTAGTCTAAAATTTCGTTCAACTGAAACCTTGGCTAAAGAGGGGAGGAATTCAGTGTGTGTTGCATACTGCAGCTAGCTACTCGTATCTGTGGTCACTTTCAGTGTTAACAGCACCAGTGCTATATTTATGACCAATATCACGAGATACTGATGTGTAGGCCTATAACTATAGGTAGCTACATATATCATATACCGTAACCATAATTGTGAGCTAGCTACTAATGTCGCCATATTGCTCCCCAGTAGCTTTAAATTAGCTAATTCAAATGGATACTAACAAATCCAGTTGAAACGATGTAAAAGAAATGATACTCCAGCAATAGATAGGCAAGTTACCTGCAAAAGAACACAAATTACAAAAAGGAATAGCTAAACACAAGGGATACATGGCTTCTAAAGTTAATAAACTTGTATACCATACCTGAATTTTACCCTCCTTAAGCAAAGGAGTCAAAAAGAGTGGCTTTCCACAGTCACCACAACTGCCTTCAGCAGGAGCTACATCATTCAAGGGAGCAACTGCACCACGGAACAGACCACTTGTCTGCTTACGACCTAGCTTGGGTTGCACGTAGCTATCAGTTGGACTATAATTTCTTTCATTTTCAGGCACTGAATTGATGCCAGAAGCATAACTGCTTGGCAATGTAAACAAAAGTGAGAAAATAAAAATACTAAACATAGTGAAGAAGAAATAAAATCTGAAAAACGAAACAACATCAACAGTCAATGTTAACACTTTAGCTACAAAGTCACTGTCAAAAAATAGGTAGTAGCTGTGATACTATAGTGTATTGCAATAAGGATTGCAGAGATGAAGATAGCACTTTCTGTAAGAAAGGACATGAAATTTCTCAAGGTAAAGACACTCACTTGTACCTGGAGTCAGGGTTGCAGAGTCGGAGTTGGCCGGAGTCTGAGGATTTGAGGGGGAGTCGGAGTCGGAATCTCACTTGCTCTAGGAGTCGGAGTTGGAATTTTTAGTCCGACTTCGACTCCGGGAGGCCATTTATAAACAAATATTATTCAATTGTAAATTTTCAGCCACAAATTTAAAAAAAAAAATGTAAATGTGGATATTTATTTGCATATTTCTCTTTTAGAGCTATAGCTACCATGTATTTTCCTATTCCATGTGATGAGGCCATTGAGAAAATGTTGGGTAGAACTTTTGCACCTTGTACACTATGTGAGGGGGGCATGGGGGGGGGGGCAAAATGAGCAATTTTAGACCGATTGTTCTGAAATTTACATAGTAGGCTATATGTAGTTTTGAAAAAGAAACACATTTTACTCCCACAAGTTTTTTTTACTGAGGCCTTAGTTTTTGAGATAATGGAAATATATATCTTTTTTTTTTTTTGCTATACTTTTTTCTGGCAACAACGTGGCTCTTACTTGTAAAGGTTAGGAGACCAGGCCTGGTTCTGCTAAGATCCTTTGAGAAATATACCAAAAGTGTACAGCAATACGCGCTACGAAGCCATGATCGAAAAGCACCTGTCGCTAGATCGCGCGACACGGCCGTAATGGCGGATTGTAATGGGAACTTCAAAGTCCAATATCTCGAAAAGTATGCATTTGCGGCAAAAACGTCATTCGTGAAAAAAGTCTTAAAATGGGTCCTTCTACTTATATATGACTTCAAAATACAGTAAACTCTCTATATAACGGACACCTCGGGGGGGAGCCTCAGAAATTTTTCGTCCGTTATAAGAAGATTTCCGGTTTATAGAGAGATCCCTATATAACGGACGTTTCTTGCTATACACCGGAGCATTCCGTTGTATAGAGATTCGTCCAGAAGCCGACATATGTATGCCCCAAAAAAACAATGTTAAAGAGTGATTCCGGAGTGCAGTAGCTACCTATCATACAATAAATTACAGTACATACAGTACTACTGTACATAGCCTACAGTACAGTACCGTATATGCATGCAATATTGAATTGTGTACATATGTACAGTATGTATTTACTGTAATACAGTAAACTCTCTATATAAAGGAGGATTTCATGGCCCTACCGGACGACTCTTTATATACCGGAATCGTCCGGTATAAAAAGAGAAAGTCCGGTATAGAGAGAGAGGTCCCGGATCTTACCGGACATTCTCTTTTTATACCG
>LQNS02007217.1:12804134-12821773 GCA_001587735.2 Parhyale hawaiensis | reverse complement strand
ACGTACTATAGCTACATTATATACAGTACATATAGATATTGTACTGTATGTACGTACGGTAGCTACTGTGTATTACAAATTTCAACCAAAAATTTCCACTCAAACACAATGCACAGCATACCATTCACTGTGCACACGGTTCACAGAAATGAGCAAATCGCAACTGCCATGAAAGGTACAGTATTAGCACTGGAAAAAACGAAACACACAAAGTAAATATATCAAATAAACACAGTATAACTCACAATACTGTATATATATATATATATATAAAATATGATATGGTATAGCTAAGATACACCTACTGCAATTAATAAGTAATCTATGTATGTACTGTATATGCTGACAATGTAAGTATGAGAACCGCACAGAGAGAAAGACACGCCGCAACTGGCAGATGCTCTGCACTGTGTACGGAATATGTTGGCGTCATTTCTACGAAGCTGAAATTAGCTCGGAAAAACTGGTCAATTCTGGTTTTTTGGCCGCTGTGCGAAGAGGCTGCTCTCCAGACAGCGAGCGCTACTCCACAGCTAACAATGAGTCATCCACATTGCTGTCGCTTCTGCGTCCCCTCTTTGCAACGGACATTCTTTTTTATAACGGATTATTCCGGATGGATAGAGAATAGTCTGGTAAGATCCGGGACCCCTCTCTCTATACCGGATTACCTCTTAATATACCGGCACATTCCAGTATATAAAGAGTAGTCCAGAAGGGCCATGAAATACTCAGTTATATAGAGATTCCCGTATATAAGATGTCCGTTATGTAGAGTTTACTGTATATCAAAACCTCGCTTCTCCTCCACTCATGAAGTTCATGCAGTTGATGACAAACCTCATGGCTGTTTCATACATTTGGCTATTTTTTTTTACTGCAAACCCCAAAAATTGCTGACTCTAACTGATTTTTTTTTTTATTAAACACAGAAAGCCACTGTTTCTCCAACTCCTGGTCTTAGCCAACTTCTGGCTTCCCAATAATGACAGACTCTGTTGTATAATGTAGCTACCAGGTTATCAGTGTGGCAGAGCACTCCTCAAGATCGTGAGTGATTGAGCCCCTTTCTGTGACTTCATGTAGCACTGTAGCTATATTTCTTTATTATAGGAAGAGCCAGTGAAGATGAGTGCAGTGACAGCGTCAGCTGCTGCTGCCGCTACCACACCAACAGGCACCACCACCACCACCAACAATGTCCCTGCTACTGGACTTGCAACAGAGGCAGCTCGCCTTCTTGATTTCAACCAAAAGCTTGATATTGAGTTGCTGGATAATATCATTACCTGCTTATATAATGGCTCTGGTGACAAGGTGAGTTGGTGATGGAAAATTTGGTATGGAGATGAACTAATGCTTAAAAAATATGTAATTTTCTGTTGTAGCTCAGTTCTGTGATATCTCTAGTGTGAAACTGAAAGTGTTTCTCACATTTATTATAAATTTTGTTTTGTGAACGCAAATAAGTCCCATCAAACCTCCATTCTCTATATTGATAATTTGTTCCTGGTATAGATGCATCTTGCAATATGCTATTGTTAGCTACCTATTCTTAGAATATTTGAAGATTTATTGTGTTTTGAAGCAGCTGAAGTGATCTAGATATGAGTAGGTGCATCATAGTTATTGGTTTTATAGGTGACTGTTGTTAGCCATAAGGATGAGAACCTTTTAGAGAAATGAGTAGGATTCCTTTAGTCTCTGAGCTTTTATGGTTTTTCCTCTATAGGCTATTGTGGTTATGAAAATCACTGATGATATTATGACCTAGGAGAGAAACTTCACGTGAGACTAACACCAGTGAAGTTACCATTCGGCAGGTTACTTCCAGGCTTAATGTACTCACTGTCTTAACAGTATTATAGTCCATACTACAGTTTACCAGCTTTGTTTTGTTCTCTCATGTTGAAAACAGTTTTTGCAGCCCATTGGAATGGGGAGAAAAAAAACAAGGACCTTGTTCACAGCATGACTTAGCACATTACTGCATTAACTATCATCTATATGACACCCTACGCCTACTGTGTTCAGTTTAGTGTGGGTAGTACTGGTGTCAGTGAAGATATTAAGGAGAATAGGGACAGGAAATCTCCTTGTTTTATTCCGTTTCTCATATCAAACCTGGACGACATTGTGCGGTATTTGTTTTCTAGCATACACTTTAATAGGAGAGTAATGGTGAACTCAGCCACTTTTAGCTTTAGCATTAAATAACGCAGGTACTTACTACATAGGGGATCCACTGTCAGTGAACTAATTTGTACTGTAGCTTTACTTGAGAATTGGGTTTGTGTATTATCTTGTTATTCACTTCAGGTGGGAGTGTATGTCTGAGTTCAGGATTTTTCTCTAAGAGTAATACTGAGGTGATACCCTTAGCTACCTTGTACCTTGTCGCTTAGTGTGGCTGTAGACTTGGCTGGGTCTGGGCATATAAACCACAATCTTGTACTAGCAATAGAAGGTAGCTACTGTGCATATTTTCATCAGTGTAATAAGCACTGCATTAGCATACTTGATATCATTGGGATCAGTTGGCTATTTGCCAATTGTAGATGGCACACTCGGTGAAAATTGAATTGATTTGTGCATTTAGTAGCCTATTTACTTATAGCCTATCCTCTATGCTTTTAAGTAGCTGCTCACTGTTTTTTCTTATCTCCAGCAACGTGTTGCTCAAGAAGTACTAACAACACTCAAAGAGCATCCAGATGCCTGGACTCGTGTCGACACAATTTTAGAGTACTCGAGCAATCCCCAAACAAAATACTACGCTCTTCAGATTTTGCAGCAGGTTATCAACACTCGGTGGAAGGTGCTGCCTCGAGACCAGTGTGATGGTAAGGATGCTCTGCTTCATGGAGAAGGTTTTTGGTAAATAGTTCCATAGAAGTAGACGGATAGGCAACAATTACTTTTGCTTGGTAAAGATGACTTCAAGCAATTTCCATATTTTTCATTTGAGCTAGATAGAATAAAGTACATATTACACCACACAGAGGGGTGTTACAAATGAGATTTAGCTACCGAACTACTCATTTTTATGGCAGATAGAAATAGCCAAACCTTAATCAGTAAAAGAGCCAACACTGTAGTTCTAAAGTACCTAATTAGTTTTCAAGTAACTGATATTGAAATACTAAATAGTGGTGTCTCTTTCTTGATGTGCTTTGCAAAATTACTTAGTTAGTGAAATGATGATTAGGCTAGTTAGCTATATATCTTGTGCAACCAGTAGTAGAGTGAAAAGCTGTTTAGTGGCTAGAAAACTATCTTTTGCATGGATTGCTGCAGCTGTAGGTTAACCTCTTTGAAGACTATTATGCAATCCATTTAACCCAAATCGCACACTTACATTGACACGAGAGGACAAAATTTTAAGGAATGTCTAATTTGAGGAACATTGCCTCTCCTACTTTGCCTTTGACCCCAGGGGGCCCATGTAGGTTACCTTAGCAATTAGCTAGCTTGGCCTTTGGGACGTGTCTTTCGTGCTCACTTTACTTCCTTCATACTTCTATTTGCTCATGCTTTATTTTGTTCTTCCTCTTCTTTCTCGCCTTGCTGTTCCCATTCGTTTTCATCCTGTTTGGGAACACTTTAGTGCATGGCTTCCCCACTTTCTCCGGGATACCTCCTTATTATGTCCCTTGCTCTTTACTTTGTGATATCGTTCGACTCTGAAATGGAGGCTTAAACTTTCTGACTACAACTAACTACTTTGCCTTTGTATAAAATGAATGTTTCTGATTGTCCACTTGGATCACAGTCCTTACTCCTTATCAACAGTTTAGCAATGATTTCCTTTACTAGGGTGGTGGTTATGACAATGTTGAGCGCTGGGGTAGAAACGTGAAGCGCAGGCAAACTTGGGAGTGTTGTGATTAGCTACAACTCTTCCGTGCAGCTGAGCTCATGGGGTCCCTGAAGCTGCAGGTGGCACCACAATTCTGTTGCCGCATATTTTCTGAGGCACGTCAAAAGCTTACTACTGCTTGTTGAAATGCTACCATCGCAACCGCTGTCTTGTGTAACTGTCTATGGGTGCATCACACACATGTCCTGTGTGTAGGAAATTCGAGTGGTTCACAGCAATCCACAATGCCGAGTCTTGTTTATTCATAATTATACCATTTTTTCCAGGAATAAAGAAGTACATCGTGAATGTAATCATTAAGCTCTCAAGTAACCCGGAGAGTTTGGAAAAAGAAAAAGTGTACCTAAGCAAACTTAACATCATTTTAGTACACGTAAGTAGTCACTTAATCTAAGCAATTTTCTCATATGAACAAGTGTCTCTGAAGTTATTATATAAGTTTTTGAAGTATCTGTGTTCTTAAAATGCTATGCCTATTGGATCTCTGAATATGGCTGACAAATGCTACTGTAAATTGCTCAGATATGATTCCATTTGGTGACTGCGTGTATGGGGCATTTTTCTGTCTGTGCCTCATTTGCTTTTTTGTTTCACTTCTGCTGGTGATATTTGTTCTGTTCAGCTTATGCTTTGCACTGGATAGAGAGAGGCCCTAACATTAAATGTCTCGCATTATATTTACTGGGGAGGCTAGCTCCCTTGTAAAAGCTTCTGCTGATGCAATGAGGGTGTAGGATTGGGTTTTCCCCATAGTTTCCAAGTCCTAGACCACCTCTACTCATTTACTAAATGCTCCAGTATCTACTTGCATACAATGATGTTAATGAGTGGCTTTGTTTTCCAGATTCTTAAGAAAGAGTGGCCCAAGAATTGGACGTCTTTTATTCCTGATATTGTGGGCGCCAGCAAGTCTAACGAGTCCATGTGCCAGAATAACATGGTCATTCTAAAGCTCCTATCAGAAGAAGTGTTCGATTTCAGTCCTGGCCAGATGACTCAGACAAAAGCCAAGCATCTCAAGGACACGCTGTGCTCTGAGTTTCAGCAAGTTTACTTGTTGTGTCACTATGTCATGGTGAGTACTGTTGTGGTAGCTAGGTAGCTAATCTACCTATGCACCAAAATATACGTTAACGGTAGCAGAGAACAGTTTGCGAGGAGTTGATTGTGTGTCAACAATGCTGTTGTATGGACATGGTCTGGATTCTGGAGTGCAGTTACCTCTCCTGCCGTGGATCATATTATCATGAGAGTTCTAAAGCTGAAGTAAGGATTGAATTACTAGTGGTAGTCTGCTAGGTACAAACTTTGCTGTGCGCCTGGTTGTGTGTGATATACCTCAGGTCATCGAACGTCATACTTACCTATGTGGCTCCACCTGCAGGATCCCATGGGTATCTTGGCACAAGTTAAACGTGAGGGACATTTGTCTTTCCACGGTTATTTTCTTTAGCTTCCACTGTCTTTACCGATAATTTTGCTCTTTTCTTGAGACTTACAGCTCTTCTGTGAGGGTGGTCTTCTATTCCTTGGTTCTCTGTTTCTTTGGATGTACTGTATCCGCTTATAACTCTTCCTTTGGTGGATCGTCATTTGCATGGGTAGCAGTTTTAATACTGCCAGACAATAACTCGGTGTGTGTGTATGTGTGCATACGTGTCGGTTTCCGTTTCCACCCAGTGGCTGTAGTTGTTCATCCACGTAGTATGTATAGGTTTGTATGTCTCAGTCTCTGGTTCCCACAATAATGCCGTTACCGCTTCTCTGTGCAGGAAAACTCCCAGAACCCGCAGCTTGTGAGTGCCACCTTGGAAACTCTCCTAAGATTCCTCAACTGGATTCCTTTGGGTTATATTTTTGAGACTAAACTCATCAGCACTTTAATATTTAAGGTACCTACAGTATGTAGCTATTCTTCTAAATTTCTCTGCAACATTTCGTTTCAGTTTTCTCTAGCATATGCATACTTCACTACAGTCGTTTTGTGGAGATCCGTAAATTTATAGCAGTTTGAATTGAGGCCTTGAGTAGTTTAAACGCGTTAGCCATTTAAAATAGTGATGTGCTCATCTTGGGGCGATACGCTTCCTCTTAACCCTTCAGCAAGCAGAGAGCCCTAATAGGCTTTTTCAATTATGATATTCTTGCAGAAGTCCATTTTAGCCGCTTGGAGAAGGGTTGAAGTTTCTTGGACAAACTTGAGTTAGCTAATAGCTACAATCGTAGATCTCTCCAAGCAGTTAGTGTGCTCTCTGCTACGGTGTACGTCAATTCAGTTCATTGGAGGTTCATAATGATGTTTTGGATCATACCACGATTGAATTGTGTATGTGTTATTGTTTTTGTCAAAGTTCAGGATAGGGGTGTACCGATAGGGTAACATGTCTAGTACCCGTCCACCATGCTAGTAGCCGACCACTTGGTTTTAAAAACTTTCTGTGTGAAAACTAGCAGTACTAAAGAGCCGTACATAGTCTTAAACTGTAGGGTACTACTTAGCCTACATTTTAAGCCTATGTACAGCTTTCTGGCACTGCTAGTTTTGACACAGGAAGTTTTTAAAGCCAAGTAAACGGCTACTAGCATGGTGGGCGGGTACTAGACGTGTTACCCTGCCACTTTTGCTGCCAGTGCCGATACCTAGCAATCAGCCGATACCGATACACCAATACCTAAAAATTGCCGATACTTTGCTGATACCGATACCTTTCGAGATAAAAGCAATATCCAAGAAAATACTTGAAATTCAATTCAGTTATTTTATTAAAATATAATTATTTTCATTAAAATGAAGTGACACGAAACATAAATTCCTTGAAAATATGAAAATTATGGGTGAACACTGGTTACAGGCTATTACAGGTTTCTAGGCATTCTACATGTCTCTTCCTCTTCGCGTGGTGACGTAAGCCTAGTGTTTCGTAGCCAGTGAATCGTGCTAAAATTACTGTTGAAAATAATGAAGCTAAAGCTAGCTTTGCCATTGAAAACAATTCAAAGCAATTTTAGAAAATTGTAGACTAATTAGAGTATGTAGCCTGTGATTGTCTGAAGGGGGCTTTTGGTAACACATGTAGCTCATACCTGAACGTCGATCCAATGTGGCTAGTAAAGTTAGTTTCGAGTACGAAGTTTGCTGAGTTCAGTCTAGCTAATTTGATCAAATATATCACTGGGTATGCCAATTAAATACGCCTGACGTATGTCAAATCGCGAAACTCAAGCACTGAAAAGCACCCGATCAAAGCGCGAGTCTTAAAAAGAGCGGCGCAAAAATCACAGGAATAAATAAGAGGCAGCAGCACCCGACAGTCACATGATTGCAAGCGTATACAATCCAAGTGACGTTGGACGACCTGCAAACTTATGCATTTGGCCAGAATTGGATAGAGCTTGCAGCGTTTCTTACAGAAATTCGGTGTTCGACTACGCGGTCATTGACGCCGAAGTTCGCGGTTATATGACCACCAGACCTGTCAATCTCTTCAGAGAACAGGGCTGCAAAATATTTTGCATGTAGACATACGTTTATTAAGCTTTTACAACTATGGTGTGAACTAATTTTACCCCTTTGTTGCCCCGCATTTAGGGAGATGAATAAATGTCAATTTTTTTTCTGACCGTCTGTATACATGCACTGCCCTTGATTACAGAATTAATGGAGAGCTGTACAGAACTCATTTAGTGCAGAGTAGCTGCAGCAGAAGCAGCTTTATGAAATAGTTACAGAAATAGAGGCTATAATTTGGTTAAGCCATGTCTGCCATGCGGTGTGTTAAAGTGCTAAAAGGATGAACAGTCGGAAGTGAAACACAGATATTTCGACAATAGAAAATGATGCTAAGGTAAGTAACCTAGTGCCGAAAATGTACAGTGATGCTAGAGCAAGTTCCTATAACTATAAATCATGAAGCACCTTACAATAATCGGACCTGCGACATCCGCGATATTGAAGCATAATTATCGTACTCCCACTGCCTAGTGTTCGTCATATAGTGCAGTCGTTCAACTACATCCTAGCTTCTGCAATTAGCAAAACTTTTCACTTGACTTACAGTATAAAAAACGAAGCTTTTGCATAAGTTTTCGCTGCGTTTCTTACATCTCCTGCAGCAGGACAACCCCAACGTTAGCTGCTGATGATGCGTGACTGTATTTGCACTAGGCGGTTCTCAGAAATCTTCCTGCCCGTTAAAGATTTATTGGACACTATATTTCATTACCTATTGTATTTTAGTATCGAGCTGAACAAAGAACAAATGCTCTCAATTACTTGATTAATTTCAACTACCGCTCCTTGTACTTTGACGCACGAAAATGGCCGTTTTTCTAAAACTATTGGTGGTATCGGCAAAATTGACCCTTTTTTTGCCAATACATGGGGTACCGATAGTATCGGTGCGCCTCTAGTTTTGGATATAGGTAGCATTATAACTTCAGTCAATGTTCTTGATGATACAAAAAAGTCTTTCAGCCCTGTTGCCGCTATCTTTGCTCTTCATACCCCCCCCTCCACAGCTCATCACTAAAAGCGTATTTCTACTTCCTACTCCTGTCACTGTCATTATTCTCTATAGAAAAAAATTGTACTCTCGGGTGCAGTGTATTCTCTCATTCTTCAGTTCTTGCCACTAGTATAACCCAAGGTTCCCGAGTGCCTTGTCCGCAGGAGATATTGCAGCTTGCCGCAGTTCTTACTGATGAGGTTAGTTTTGTAGTGTTGGGTATGTTTTCTGCTTTCCTCTTTCGGTCCCGTGAGGTGGGCTGTCGATCGAGATAGCCGACCTGGTACGCAGGACATCTCTAGTCTCTCTCGTGTGGAAGGACACAAAAGGGGCCGACCACTTGAGTGTTTCCTACTATACTTTGCGCCTTGTTTCCCTGCCCGTAGTAGCGCACCTGGCCACCACGCCTACCCAATATGCGGTATTTGAATACTGCACAAGTAGTTTCTCTG
This sequence comes from Parhyale hawaiensis, assembly GCA_001587735.2. Classification (NCBI taxonomy): domain Eukaryota; kingdom Metazoa; phylum Arthropoda; class Malacostraca; order Amphipoda; family Hyalidae; genus Parhyale; species Parhyale hawaiensis. The sequence goes on along the minus strand of LQNS02007217.1, from coordinate 12,812,936 downwards.
TTGAAGCGCCTGAGTTGCGGCTACGGAGGTTAAACAAAATATATATAATGATATAATGCCACTAGTATAATTCCTTAGAGTAACAGGGACTGGTAGTCTGACGACACATGTTTCTCTCTCCGCAGTTCTTACCACTACCGCTGTTCCGAAATGTGACGCTCAAATGCCTGACAGAGATCGCTGGTGTGGCCGTGCCGCATTACGATGAGTCCTACATAATGATGTTCTCACAGACCATCACTCAGCTCTTAGAGGTCAGTCATCTGCATGAACTTACGAATAACTTTGTTAATTGTTTTGTTTTGTGTCTGGTATAGATAGTACCGGTTCGTATAAGTTATGGGGAACAGCGCCCCCAGGGAGTTAGTGTAGTTTACCTTAACCATTAGCTAGGCCTTTTGGACGTCTCGTCATTCGTGCCCACTTTGCTTCTTTCCTGATTTCGTACTCCTACTTATCTTACTTTCATCTATTCTTCCTCTTCTTTCCCGACACTTGCTGTTCCCATGCGCGTTGGTCCATCTTCGTGCATCGGTTCCACATTTCTGTCGACATACTACCTGTCCCTTCCTTTTCCTCTCTTGAATCGCCATAGTTGTATCTAGGGAGGCTTAAGCATCTAATAATAACCGCCGGTATAAATTTGAGATCCATAAGTTGAAACCTTTGTGTGTTACTCCTCTGAGTGATTGCGTTAACTCCATCAACAAATTGATATTGTTATGTTCTGCCGCTGGCACGAGTAGCTTATTTACAGTGTGTGGGACGAACACTTCGTCCGTAGTGTTGAAGTTGTTGCTAATGGCTTTGTTAACATTATCAATTCCTGTAACAAAGGTCCCTTCAGGGGGTATAGAATGGGCCATAGGGTTAAGACAGTTAAGCTCACCCATCCTATGTCCTAGCAGTGATTCCAAGGGGACTGGGTAGGTTACCTCAGCCGTGTGATTGGCCTTGGGGACTTCTGTCTTTCGTGCCCACTTAGCTTCTTCCGATTTCATGCTCCTATTGATTTTACTTTTTCCCGACTTACTGTTCCCATGCGCATTGATCCTGTGTCGGAACAGTAGAAACACCCTCGTGCATGGGTTCCACGTGACCAACGGCATCCTATATGTCCCCTTCCTTTTCCTCTCTTGTAGAAGCTCAGTATTTATTTGAGGAGACTATACTAACTACTGCTGGTTGCCGGCGATGACGGCGAAGCGCGTGCTAAATATCATAGCGCGGCCCTGCTAATTTTACTTACGGAATTTGTGAATATGTACATGTTTCTATTAGCCACTTTAATCCAGTAACGTCCAAAATAGACTGCTACTTTTTATAGAATAGCGCTGCTGGGCTATCCTTAGTTGTAGTTGGAGACTCGGCTTTAAACTAAATGCTTGTAAAGAGCTTGATTATCCTGTTGGATGGCTAACCTCTTGGAGCTGGCCATAGTTGGTCAGCAAAGGTCACCACCACCTGAAATGCATCCGGTTTATTGGAGCAGAGACTTGGGTGGGGGGGTTAGTGTAGTAGGAATCTGGGTTGAAACTAACGCTTGAGGTCTCAGGAGTGGCAGCCATAGTTGGAAGACTGATAGTAATCTACCTTTGGATTGGGAATGAGTTGTAAAGGGTGTGAACAAACAGTTCAGATGTGCAAAATGTACTGAAGACAGACATCATTAGCAGAAGTGTAGAAACCAAAGGAAGCAAACTAGGCTCAATTGAAAGACGTCATGAATGCCAAGGTAACCCGTTAGGGGGCAACAGTTGTGCCATAAGGTCAAATTATGTTCGCCCATCCTATGTTATGAGGAGCAGCACCTCCAAAGGGGATCTTATAGGTCACCTTACTTGTTTTAGTTAGACCTTCGGGACTGCTTTCTTTCATACCCACTACTTCCTTCCAGTCTGTACTGCAACAGATGGTGTTTTTTATCCCTCTTCTTTGCTGACTCGCTGTACCTAATGCAGGTTGGTCCAGTTTGGGAACACCCTTGTACATGGGTTCCACGTTTCTATTGACACCCTACATCTCCCCATCCCTGTTTTTTCTCTCATGTAACGCTATAGTCCTGTCTAGAGAGGTTCAAACAACTTTGTTAATAAACATTCTCATATATCACTGAACTGTTTTGCAGATGTTGCCCATAGAGACAAACATTAAGGAAGCTTACGCCAGCGGTAACGACGCCGAGCAGCAATTCATTCAAAACCTTGCGCTCTTTCTCTGCACCTTCTTGAAAGAGCGAGGTCCTCTTGTGGAGCAGCGGCAGTTGTACGACTCCCTGCTGAAGGTTGGTACTAGCTCCTCGTCGGATGTTGGTACTGACTTGTTGCTCAAGGTTGGTACTAGTTCCCTGCTGGTAAACTTGTAGCGGTTGGCTGCTGGAGGGTGGTAGCGGCTGCATAGGTGTTGCTTCCATGCCTTATATTTAGTATATTGCTTAGTGATCCCTGTCGTTCCGGTCTAATGTGACGGCGGAGCTCCTTTGGTCGGACATTTGTAGCCACTCGGACCATTTTATGAAGGCAGTTGGGTCGCGGTCAAATTCCTCTATAGCGTTTCCAATTCTATGGTATTTCAGAGATTTTATTCGCCCCCATTTCTTAGCCCTGCCCACTACATGTATATAAAGAAATCTCAGAAATACCCACAGAATTGGCACCGCAATAGAGGAATTTGACCCCGGCCAAACTGCCTTGATAAAATGGTCAGATTATAGTTTTCATCTTGTTGCTCATTGCACATTCTATGAACTCTTACACTTAAATTTGTAAATTTTTCAAAATTGAAAAGTTGGATGTCTACATACGCATGTTACGCTCAGAGAGAAAGGGAGACACTATATCTGAATAAATGCATGTTGGTAGTTATTAGTGACACAATGATTAGCCTAAATATGAATTGATGTGTACCTATGTATATATCTGTTGTGAAGGATGTGCATGTACCGTTTACTTATATCAATGAAACTATATTACGAAATGAGCCGTATCTTGGCTATGCCTCATTCGTCAGTATCCAGTATGCATATATTGTTAGACGATTGTTACCAACTTAAGACACGGATAGTAGTGTCGGGCTGCAAGTTCCTTCACCACCGGTAGAAGCTTGGTAATGTTTTCTCTAAGTGGATGTGACGTCTGGTTGCATTTGCACAAAATCAGAATATGCCACTCAATCTGACCAAATTTTTATTTACATTTGCCTTCTCTAGTTACCTTGGCTTTAGCTAGGCCTTTTGGCCATCTTTCCTCCATGCCTTCTGAACTTCGTTCTATTTTCATACTTCTACTACTGATACTTTATTCTGTTCTTCCTCTTCTTTCATGACTTGCTGTCCCATTGAACGTTCTGTGGGTCTCTTCCTCCTGAAAACCGCTAATTTGTGCTGGAAAGGGAGAATTAAACTTTCTTATAATAATGTTCCGTCACGGCTGCTGGGCATATTGTGGCTAGCTTGCAGTACATTGATGCTATTGCTCTCTTTTCATTGCAGTGCACACTGCGTGAACAGAGGCTTAAATTAGCTTGCTGTATAAAGTTATATTGATGAGATGAACATTACTAGCCATAATCTTTTTGTCATCTTATCGTGTCTGGAATGATGTACTGTCTTCCCTGGGAGGCATAGGATGGGCCATAGACCACAACAGTACTTGACTCTTAGGTCCAAGTGGCCTCTGACGCTGGCGCCCAAAATGGGAAAAATGGGATTTTCTCAAGAGCTATTAGCCTATGAACATGTCCAGACACGGTCTTGCAGGCAAGCGCCCAAGTGCGTCCCCACCGTATCCAAGATACCTTCTCCGCAAGAAAAAATGTTGGGTAGCTACCTTGAAATGTTTTTCTTCAGTATTAGATAGGGGAAGAAGAATAGCTCTTGAGAAAATCCCATTTTTCCGTTGCTGGCTTTTGGCCGCCAGCGTCATGCTTAAGAGTCGAGTACTGTTGAAGTCTATGGATAGGCCATGGGGTTCGGTGAGCTAGGTTCGCCTATCGTATGTTTTTTTAAAGCAGTGCGTTCATGTGGAGACCATAGTTTCCCATAGACTCTTTCCTGCCCACATAGCTTCCATTCATTTTCCTACTACTTTCTACCAATCACTTTGTATTTCGTTCTTCCATTTTTCCCCAGCTTTGTCGTAACTGTTGAACATGCTCTTTGATCCTTGTGTAAATACCTTCAGTCGTGCAGGAGTTTGATGTCTCTCTCCATATAGGCACCATTTCTCCCTTGTTTTTCTTCACTTTATTGCCGTTGTATCTATTATAAAAGGGCAGGCTTTAAGCATAGATCTAACTTACCTATATGGTCCAATTTTATGCTAATGGTGATCTAATTGAATTGTAGGTAGACTACACCGAATTATGAAGTTTCACCTGCCTGGTAGGTTGGTGTATATAATTTATTTTATATTGCAGGCTTTGCATTACCTCATTCTCATATCTGAAGTGGAAGACACAGAAGTATTCAAGATCTGTCTTGAGTACTGGAATGCCCTGGCTTCTGACCTGTACCGCGAGAACCCTCTCCCTCATGCTCCCAATGCTGGACCTGCTCCTATCTACTTACCCAGACCTAACAGCCGACGGCAGTTCTACCAGCCCATTCTAACGCAAGTAAGTAGAGGTTCTACCCTGGCATACCTGTCAGCCACTGGCAAGTCTACCACTCTTTTTTTTTTTTGGCGCAAGTAACTGGATGGTCTACTTGACGAATGGGCAGCGTGTCTCTTCTTCCAAAAACCGTGACGCACATACCGCCAAAAAATGTTGTTCGATTACGTGCTGGGTTCATCTTTCAAAAATTAATGTTGAGTCTGTTACCGGTGTCATCTGTCGTCTTGCCAGATGGTACATGATTGGGCTTTTCTGGTCTGAAGCATTTTCTTGTTCTTTATACTGGGCCTCTTGGGGAGCCTAGGATGGGCGTAAAGTTAGGGTTTCTTTGCATCGCTCATCTTAGTTACGGGTAAGAGTGAACCTAGGTGGACTGTGTAGGTAACCTAAACCATAACTAGGCCTTCGGGACGACTTTCTTTCGTCCCCACTCTGCTTCCTTCCCTTTTTATACTGTTACTGATGATTCTTGATCCTGTTTTTTTTTCTCGACTTGCTGCTCTCAGTGGCGCAATAGCAGCAAATGTGCGACACTGTAGCGGTCTGAGCCGGGGTGAATCCTGAGGCGCATAGCAATTATAATCACATGCAAAGTCAGCACCACGTTGTGTTGGTGTCTGAGACTGCAGTTGGTGCGCAAGAACTGTGAGGACGCCTTGACCTTGTGTATCCGGCGCATAGCAATTATAATCACATGCAAAGTCAGCACCACGTTGTGTTGGTGTCTGAGACTGCAGTTGGTGCGCAAGAAATGTGAGGACGCCTTGACCTTGTGTATCCGGCGCATAGCGAGTCAGATGCCCGCGGCACTAAACCAACCTAGCCCTACGCCACTACTCGACTTGTTCTTGTTCTGTACGACTGTCAACTGTGCTTTAGTTCCTCGTCTTGCTTTCGATAAATAAGTTAACATCACTTCTGGGAGGAGGGGGTCAAATGGGCCTTATGGTGAAGAGGGAATTTGCTTCGCTCGTGTTACGTTACGGCGAGCTACTTTCCTAGTCGATCTCACGAGTTACATTAGCCTCGGTCAGAACTTTGGGGCATCATGCTGTCATGCCCACTTCAGAATTGTTTCTTTTTTGTATTCTTGCTGTACCCTCGTTCATGTTTCGTTTTGGGAACACCGTTCTCCATAGATTCCACGTTTCTGCTGATATGACACTAAGTGTCCCTTATTTGTTCCTCTCTTCGATTGCCCTTGTACTACCAGAATTGAGGTTTAAACTTGTCAGGATACTATAATAATTTGATACATTGGTATCCCTTGTTTTCCCGCCTCTTTGGATTATAGTCGCCGCACCCCTTCAGGCTCACTCCTTGCTTTTATAATAAATAATGGGAATAAGTGTAATAAGCAAAATAGGGCTGTATTTTGCTGGCAGTTCTACATGATTACATGGCTGATGTGGAAAGTGAGCTCCACTCTTGGTGTCGAGCCCCTTTATGACCAATTGCTGATAAGAGATGATGTCGGCCGCCCTGTTTCACTTCTGCCTAAGATATGCCCTTCTCTTTACTTAATTCTCTGTAATATTGACCAACCTTGGTGTTTTTTCTCCAGGTACGTGCTCTCATGATCGGCCGCATGGCAAAGCCAGAAGAAGTTCTCGTTGTAGAGAACGAGCAAGGAGAGGTTGTCCGCGAGTTTATGAGGGACACCGACGCTATCTTTATGTACAAAAATATGAGAGAAACGCTCGTGTACCTAACACATCTGGACTATGCTGATACTGAGAGGATTATGACTCTGAAGCTTGCTAATCAGGTAAGCTGTACATGTCTCATTGTATTGTTTTATATCATGTACATATATGCATTTACACTTGTTATTTTAACTCGTTCATGCTTTCACAATTATTATTATTATTGTTATATTGAGTAGTTTAAGTCTCCGTCTCCACAGCAACGGCGATCTAACAGAGGAAGAAGCAAGGGACACATAGTGTGACAATAGACACGTGGAACCCATGCACGAGGGTATTCCCACACAGGATCAGCGCGCATGGGAACAGCAAGTCGGGAAAGGAGAGAAATCATGCTTTCACAAAAACCGATTAAAATCAGAGCATGCAATTTTGCTACCATCTTCCGTGGGAAGGAGGTTGGAATTAGGTTAGTTAGGTTCGCCCATCCTATGTTATGGGGCTCGGAGACCCCAGGGGGCTCGTGTAGGTTACCCTAGCCATTAGCTAGGCCTTCGGGACGGCTGTCTTTCGTGCCCACTTTGCTTCCTTCCCATCTTTTACTCGTACTGATCTTTCTTCAGATCTGTTCTTACTTTTCTTTCCCGACTTGCTGTTCCTATGCGTGTTGATCCTGTGTGGGAACACCCTCGTGCATGGGTTCCACGTGTCTATTGTCACACTATGTGTCCCTTGCTTCTTCCTCTGTTAGATCGCCGTTGCTGTGGAGACGGAGACTTGAACTACTCAATATAATAATAATAATAATAATAATAGATCGACAAAAGTGAGAGTTGTTTTAATGCCTGGTGTTGGGTAAGGTTGTTGAAGAGCTCTGTGCTGACGTAAGCACCTTCTTCAGATTGAAAAGTTATCCGTATAAGGTGGCTGCTGCAAAGCTTGCATGACGCAATTGCCCGCAGGTGAACGGCTCCGAGTGGTCCTGGAGGAACCTCAACACCCTCTGCTGGGCCGTGGGCAGCATCAGCGGGGCGATGCCTGAAGATGATGAGAAAAAATTCCTGGTGATTGTTATCAAGGACTTGCTAGGTCTGTGTGAGCAGAAGAGAGGCAAGGATAATAAAGCCATTATTGCGTCCAATATCATGTACATCGTGGGACAGTATCCAAGGTACAGTACTGAGAGCTAGCAACAGTGCCGTGCACTCGCCTAGTTCTCCTCTTTATAGCTTAATGATATGGTAATTTGATGCATCTCCTGGCTTATTTTCTAATAGTTTTACACTTCACTCGAGGTGTCTCGTGTTAGCTTCTGTAGTTTGTTAGCAGCAAATTCAAGATCTGTGTTTTCTATACATTTCATATTTCCAGTAGCTACATTAAACTGGATCCTAGGTAGCACAAGGTGCTGTTAAATATATTTTTTTTGCAAGCAGGGTTCGAGTTTGCAAGAGTCAGACATTTGTATGGTCCTAGTAGTCTGAGTCGGAAACTGGCTCCGTCCAGGCGTTGGAGTCGGACTTCGTTACTTGGGTTAAGAGCTTAATTAATAACTAAGCCCTGCTTTGGCGATATTTGAATTACACACGTATCTAATTATTCTTTTATTCTGTTTGTTTCCAGATTCTTACGGATTCACTGGCGCTTTCTGAAGACCGTCATCAACAAGCTGTTTGAGTTCATGCACGAGACCCACGACGGCGTGCAGGACATGGCGTGCGACACCTTCATCAAAATTGCTCAAAAGTGCCGTCGACAATTCGTACAGCTCCAGGTATATTTCTCGCACCATTCGACTCGGGCCGCCCCTGGTGCCTTGTTTTGTTCTTAGCTCTCGGTATGATGCCTTAGCCCCATCAGGGGCATATTTTGGCGGACCCTCTCCCTGTAGGCTAATCTATGCACGTCGTCACCCCCAGAGCTGTTTCGAATGACTTTTTCCTCATTGGACGTTGTATCTGACCTCAGTTCCTGCTGATCGGATTAGTTTGTATAGTTTTAATTCGTCCTCTATACTTTGCCGTCAGTTTCATGAGGTGGGTCGCTCATAGTGGTAAGACCCATCATCCCATGGGACTCCTTGCTTCCGTGTGGGTGACCGTGGAAGGGAACTTGTGCACAAGTGTTCCTTTGTCGTCTCCTAGAGATGCGCCACGCTTGTATTTCTTATCAACAGTTACCTTGCGATAACTCGACACCTCCTGACAGGAGAGCCGAGATCTAAATCCAATTGAATTCAGCACGATGCAATTTAGCACTGCAGTGCTAGTAATTCTTCTACTACACTTTTCTTCTAATGCTGTAGGTGGGCCTTCGAGACGTCTTTCTTTTGTGCCATTTTTCCTTCCTTCCATTTTGTGATTGTTCTTCCTTTTCCGAGTGCCTTCTCCGCAGGGGATATTATAGCATCTGGCCGCAGTTCCTGCTGAGAAGGCTAGTTTTGTAGAGTTAGGTAGGTTCTCTATATTTCCCCTTCTGTTCCGCGAGGTGGGCCGCCGAATGGTGGTAAGCGACCCATCCCATGGGACTCCTATCTGCTCCC
>LQNS02007217.1:12749145-12770912 GCA_001587735.2 Parhyale hawaiensis | reverse complement strand
ATTTTTTTTTTCAATCAGATATGTACATGCCCTCATGTATGTTATGTCCATTTATTGTGTATTTCTTTCTTTCCAACAATGTAAAATGTATCGCCAACCTCTATTATGCGTTCTTTATCCTTATATATCCACTGGTCTACCATAACAAATGGTAAACCTGGTTGAAGCTCATCTCAGTACAATAAATCTGACAATTATGTGATAAATATGGTGTGAGTTATTACAAAAAAATGAGAACTTCTCAGAACAAATGGGTATGCATTATGGGTTTAGCATGTGAAACTGTAATGAAAAATATTGGTGAGGTCTCTGTTGCAAGAAATTTTTCTTGAAATGCAGCCCAGTGTAATCAGTGAGCAATCGCATCGATAACGCATACGGGCTAGTGTGTGAGGCTATCTTGGATTTTATCATGAGGAGTTCGCGAGTAACTGTTTCTCGTCAGCTGCCACGTTCTTGTTGGCTTATATTCTGTGTAGACTTTGGTGAGCAAGACAAAACCAAAAGTCGACTGGAGTTTGGTGAAAAAGATTCGATGGGGCCAGGACGAGGATTGGTATCGAAAGCGCTTCAGTGATGAAAGTAAGTTCAGTTTGTCTAATACTGATGGTATTTAATACGGAAACGATTAAAGGTGAAAGATTGAATTGTAAGCCAGCAGCAAAGTTTGTGGAATTTAGAAGACGTACTGTGAAGGCATGCATGTTAATTTTAGCATCGGGTTCTGACCCTTGAAGAAGATCAATGTAGAGAATCTAGATCACTGCAACGATTCCTAAGACGAGAAGACTGAAACATACATACTGTAGACCTGCACTTCTAAAATCCTAAGTTCCGTAATCATATTAAATTCCCCATCAGAATGCACCATGTCATATTTACGGCAATTAGGTAGAGAAGCGCACTTTTGGAGTGGAACAAATCATTGTCATGCTTTGGCCTGCGCAGAGCCCTGATCTAAACCTCACTAAATATGTATTTGTCGAAGGTATTTCAAAAGGAAGCTGGAAAGCACCAGTGGTCAAATACTGTTGTCTTATGGGCAAAATTCATTGAAGAGTAGAAAAAATGGCATTTGAACATGCAAAAAACTTGTGACATCATGTGTGTGCTAGTGCGAATACATTAGAAAAACAACGGAGGTAGAATTTGTATTAGAGAAACCACTATTGAGCTTTTAAAATTAAATATACTTCGTAATTTTTTTTTAGTTTATCAAAAAATTTTGACAGTCGTTCCTTAATTTTGTTCATCTTTAAATAGCTGAAACCTTGCAATCTGCAAACATTGTTTATTGCATGACTGACATAACCCTTAAAAACAATTACATACCGCCCCCCGCCAAGTCAATTCTTCAAGTGGAAAGCTACGTACCGGCAATGCCACTTTCCCAATTTCGTTCTCCCTTTCTCTTATATTGTTCACCACTATGTATATATATATTTTTTTCAAGCTTACAGGCGCCTCTAAGAAGCCAACTTCTCACACGCTGCATTGATTCGCAATATCAGAGAAAATCATAGTAGCAAGCGTCAATAAAACTTGAGTACTGAAACTATTATAGCCGGAACGAGTTTGTTAATAACCTCATTTGTTGCAGAACCGACGGAGAGCGAGCCGCACTTCCAATCTTGGAAGTTGAAGTAATTTCGAACATGCTATTAACTTTCGACTTAATGATAAAGTACCGTTCCATGCCTGATAGTGAAACTTTAATTTGCTAGCTATAAGGCAACGTAAAAAATATTAAATGCCAGGGCATGAGAGCGACAGCCTGTAGGTATAGCTCCTTTTCCACCTACTTGCGCTCCTTTATGGATTTTTTATTGATGTCAGTTAAATGTATTATTATATATTATAATATATACTGTATGTATAAAACATACAATAATGATAATTAAAAATAATTTCACCCAAAATTCTAAGATACCAAGATAAGCAGGCCGAGACTAAAGTCTGTTTGATTTGATGCAAGAGGAGAGTGGCAATTCGTAGTAGCGTTTGCGTAACTGCTCTAGTTATCACTGTGAATTTAACCCCAACTTTCAATGTGACTGATTCAATCATCTTAATTCATTGCTTGAAGCTACTGAAACTAGAGAGCGCTGTGAGAGCGCATACCTCCGCCAAGCAAGGCTATGGTAACGAAAAAATTCAAATTGGTTCTGAATCCATGATTTTGCTTGCATCAATACCAATATCTAATCATCAATTGTGCCTTTTGATAGTATTAACAGTTGCTGTAACTTTCTCGAAGATCCGTTTATAACTTTTTGAGTTATACTGCTGACGGACATTATGACAAACATAAGTCAAACACACAAACGGACCAACCGATCATCACCAAAATTTAATTATTTATGGCTTTTAGCATTACTAACAGCTTCTGCAAATTTGAGAAAGATCCATCCATAACATTTTTAGTCATTGTGCTAACAAGTATAAAATCAAATACAGCGACAAATGAACGAACCAACAGATCATCACTAAAATTTGGTTATTAACTTTTCGTGATATACCAAGCAACTCACGTAAATTTCCATGAAAATCCGTCCATAACCTTTTGAGTTATGGCAATAAGAAAAAATAGTCATAGAAACAAAGAGATGAACGGATTTTTACCAAAAGTTAAGCATCTGTTACTGTTAACATGTCTAACAATCCCTATACATTTCGTAAGGATCTGTTCATGACCTTAAGAGTAATTTTGGTGACAGATAAAGAGATAAACAGCCAGACAGACAAACACGACAAAAACATAACCTCCTTGGCGGAGGTAATTAGTCTTTGTATAGCGCTGTGTCCAAAATCTGTTGGCAAGGCCAAACTAGACTCACCGAATATTGGTAAGGTCATTGATCTAGATGATGTCATCTATTGCTTGAATGTTAGAATTTTCAGTAAATTTGAGGAGTTGGAGGTTGCTCATTCCGAACTGAGAGGCCGCGTGAATGATATCACAAAAAACAGGAGACCATGGGATTTTATTCTGAAGCTTTATTGCAAGGCAACATCGTTCAGTCATTTACTGACAATTAATGACCCAGCAACCCCTGGTGCTGATGCAGTTCGTGTTTCTAACGTACCTGCTGAACCACGGTCCAACTGTGTCACCCTCACTGGATTGGAAAACAAACTAGACTCAGTCGAGCAGGAATCACTCGCGAAAGTTATGGTTTGCCAAGGTAGTTCTATTATGACTCTGGCTGAGTTCTCGAGGCGTGACGGTGCCCGTGGGTCTTCGAGACTGGATCCGGATCAGCTGAAGACGACGTGTGTACAGAAGGTCAATGATGTGGCTCCTGATTCTCTTCGTCCTGTAGACATCGACGCTATTGAAGTTTTGGGGAGGGAAAGAAAGCACCTCCGGGTATATATCTTTTGTCACTAAGAAAGCCAAGTATCGCGTGCTCTCTGCCATTAAAAAAATAGCCCGAAAACTTATTTTTAAATGACTATTTGACATGAGCGCGATCAACGCTCCTCTATAGAGTCAGGTGTCTGGAAAAATGAAATGAGCTAGTTGAACGTGCCTATACATATCAGGGCCAAGTCTGTGTGAGGCTGAAGAACATACAGAAAATGCTTGTGATTGATTCTAGCAGTGACTTTATGAAGCTTGAGATTTTTTCGTCATCACAAAACAGTGAGCTCTGGCTTCGTAAGTAGACGTAAGTTAAGTGTTACCATTTCCAGACTTGAATATTAGGGATGATTTACTGCGAGTCTTGCCAGAAGTGCCGTGCTCTTTGGAGGCTTGTGACTGCTCACCTTTCGAACTATGGTGGAACATCCTTAGGGCAGTTCACATGCCATCCATATGTGCGCCTTCACCCACCCACTCGATCTTCCGAAAGGTTTGTACCGAAGTTGTCTGCAGAACTTCATTTACGCCACAAAAAGTTATTATAATATTGAGTTTCAAATTAGTTGCTTTCGCAAGTGAGCGTCACAAGGCAAGTTATGATATCTCTTTAAATTTGGAATGGAATAAAACTGAGAAAACGGTGCACTTTTCTGCTATTTCTAGAGCACAGTACCCCATTCAGACGAGTGGATGAGTGAACGCGTTTATGTGAATGACGTGTGCACTCGGCCTAAGGCCGCCGCCCCACCGACGAGACAATCGACGTGCAACGCGACAAATTTGTTGCACGACAAAATGTAACGGAGGGTACAGCAGTCTGCTGCCCCCACCGCCGCAACTGCGATGCCTCGCGACACCCGTGCATTGCTGCAACACGACTCCCGTAAACATCGCATTGCGTCGCTTGTTGCTTCCTGTGGGGTCCCGGCCTAAGAAGAATTAACGAAAAAAATATATACACGAGAGTCCCTGGGAGAAGCAAAAGGAGTGAGTTTACCAGTAAGCAAAAGTAATGCGATTTTCATTTTTTCTTCTTGCCGGCAGAGGTTTGAAGATGGGCACTGGTATCCATATGGAACAGGCTAAGCTGGGTTCTTTCTGAAGCAGAAGTTACGTAGATAGGTACAATATTTCCTTCGTGAGCGTCAAAACACATGTTGTTTTACTTCATTGTTGAGTTTCGGACACACTAACAATATAATTATAATCTACTATACTATAATCTACTGTAGCATGATTCATACTAGTGGCCAGTACAGTAATGAAATACCGTCAGAAAATAGATAATTCAAATTGATGCTTGAACTAATCAAGCAGGTGACACATGCTTCCAAGAGTCTTGTTTAATGCGATGCAGGTAAGTGCCCCTTCTTCGGGGCTTCCTCGCGATAGAATAGTACTTTTCGCTTCTATCACTTTGCTTTAAATTTTCTGTAAACTACGATTGGCCTGAATTGGTTCGGGGAAAGCAGGACAGATAACTCCTGTGTACTCTATCTGCACCCGAGACATGGGCGGGTGCACCGATTAAAGAACTAACTAACCGACCAATGAGCTAACTAACCTCTGAACTAAATGATCCATGAACTAACGAACTAACTAACCAACAAACCAACCAGCTAAAATCAACCAACAAACCAACCAACCAAGAAACCTAAAACAAACAAACTGGCTATTATTGCATAGGGAGATTAACGTTGGGGGGATGACACAAATCCAGGCCTGTCAGCAATGCATAGATGCTGTTTGTTGCTTTCCGCCGCACGTGTCACCAAGGCAACAACAATAATCTGATTGGCTTAGCAGTGCACCAAACATGTTGACATCTTCCGCCGATGTTGTGATTTTGACCTTGTTAGCTTATTCGGCTCGCGACATAATGCCTGAATGCAATGTGTTACATACACGGAGTGACAGCAAAATGTGCACCCCTTTTCATTTTCTACTATATAGGTAAAAACTATATATATGATAAATCTTTCTGCATTAATTATAGTGGAATCTGGAGTACTTAATAAATTCATTTTTTTTCTTTCTAATGAAAATTTTTTTCCCACACTCTAGCATTACCAGTAGACGACAAATTGCAGCCTTCATAAAAAAATCAAGCAGATTTTTTTCGAGTCGCAATCTAGAATACTAACGAACGCAAAAAAGGAAAGAATAAATATGACAAAAGCAGCTGTTGACTATCTAATTATGTCTCCTTCCATAAGCAACCTATCGCATGACACGTCAGTTCTGCTTCAATAGTTTACTTCATAAGATTCTTTACAGAAACAGAGCTGACTTTGTCACTGCAGTTTTTCTTCATTCCAGCTGCTCAGGCAATGGGAAGTAGTTAGTAGTAGTTAGAGTAGGAAATAAACATTTCTTCCTTTCCCTGCCTCGTGTCGCACTAGTTTACTCACGCAGGGGTACATTGAAAATAAATTGGATTACCTAAATGAAATGTAAACACGTAAAATCTGCGAGTCGCAAAATAAATGTTTTTCATGACTTATATTGATAAGTTAAATTTTACTCTATGTTTATTGTTGGTTCAGGATTGTACGTGTGACACTATGAATTTATCCTTAACGTCGACAGCGTACTTAGACCGGGGCCCACCGACACAACAAGCGATGCAATGCGATTCTTGCGAGAGACATGGCAGCTGTGAGAGATAGTGTGTCGCGCGATCTGGGTTGCGTCGGTGGGGGACAGTAGATTGCTGCACCAGATGCTACGTTTTATCATGCAGCAAATTTGTTGCATCGCACGTCACTTGTTGCTTCGATGGGGCCGCGGCCTCAAGGTGTCCTCGCTTGGCAAGGAAAAACTGACTTAAGTTAAGCTCTCGAGACTTGACTTGTTAACAATTTCTGACACAAGCGTTGGTTTCGTTTTAATTCAAATCGATAACTCATGCCACGGCCGAAAACACAATTCTGAATTCCTGGCTTTCTGAAGCGTAATCAGGTTGTTGCTAACACCTGCAACACGATTCAGAGTAGCGAAACCAACTCCCCTATCTGAAGAGCAAGCCCAGTAAGTCAAGTCTGGTGTAACTGCAATTTGCCGTGCTAATTGATACATTTCGTTTATCCGTTTCCCGTATTCCCCACGCGTCTCACTAGATGACCTCGTAAAAAAACGGTTACAACTAATCTATATTTACCTCTACCTAGGAGGTTATATTTTCGTCGTGTTTGTCTGTCTGTCCGTCACTTAGATAACTCAAAAAGTTATGAATGGATTTCAGCGAAATTTACAGGGATTAATTGTTAGGTATGTTAGGAGGAAAACAGATGATTAATTTTTTGTGATGAATCGGGTATCCGTTTGTTTGTTTGTTTGTATACCTCATTTTTCTTGTTGCCATAGCTCAAAAAATTACCAACGAATTTTTATGAAACTTGCATGAGTTGTTAGGAGAAGGGGCACTTGGGCACCCTTAAAGAAAGTGTTCAAATTAAACAACCGTTCGAGACTGCATTATGGATTTGTTCAAATGAGGTGCCACGTATAAATCCAGTACAAACACTGAACATCTAGTAGTTGCAAATTGTTTGGCTATAGTGGTTTAAAATAAATGATAATTTCATAAGTGACAAAGATAACTGACAAGAAAAAAAATGTGTCTAAATGTTGTTAAGAAAATTACGCAAGGAAATGAATGAAAAAGAGCTATATTATAATTGTTTGTTCACAGTAATCTATCGATTTGACCATTGGAACAAATTTATTCGGAACATAGGCAAGAAAGAATGAAATAGGAGATAAATACATTGGAAAAGACAGTACATTTAAGGAAGAAGGAAACACGAAAGGGGCACAAAAGACGATGTCCCTAGGGGCCTAACTAACGTTTCATAGGGAACAATGGGTCTCCCAGGAGCACAGCTCCCATATAGGGTAACGACGTTTGCTATAGAAATGACAATTGTAATGCTAGGGCGTGACAGGCATTCTCCGATAGGCGGAGCCTAATATGCAGTAATTCTTCGTACTGCAAAGAAGAATAATGGATTGCGCTTACACATGTTATATTACGCAGAGTAAGTGACAAAATTTTTGTGATGATCTGTTTGTTCGTTTGCCGCTGTGTTTGATTTTATGATAGTTAGCAAAATAACTCAAAAAGGTTTGAATGGATCTTATGAAACTTACAGAAATTGTAACTAATATTAAAAGACATAATTGATAAAGTTTTGGTGATGATCGGGTGGTCCGTTTGTGTGTTTGATTAATGTTTGTCAGAATGTTTGTTAGCAGCATATCTCAAAAAGAAAGGAACAGATCTTAAAAAAAATTACAGAAGCTCTTCATACTGTTAGGAGGCACAAATGATTAGATTTTTGCGTTGATAGGAAGAAATTCATGGATTCAGTACCAATTTTAGTTTTTCATTACCATCCCTTGCTTGGCGGAGGTATACGCTCGCAAAGTGTTCTTGTTATAACTAGAACGTCTCGTGGCGTAAGATCATCACTCGCACTAGGGGCAGATTCAACGCCATAATTTTTGATGGCCAGCTTATTCTTTTTTTTTTTGCATTGTTCACATCTAAGTCAACGCACCTAACTCCCCAGAAAAAATTATGGACATTGCTCAACTCCTTCTCTCTCTTTTTGGGCGGAGTTACAGATGAAACGCAGTCATTTTTAATGGCCAGCTAACTCAGATTTTTGCTATTTTCCAGATCTAAGACAACCCGCCTGACTGGATTTTTGCCTCTTGTTTTATGGACAGTAGACAAACTTCATCACCCTCATTTTTGATGGCCAGCTCATTCTAGTTCTTTTTTGGTATGGGTCACATCTAGGTCAACCCCTGCAAAAATTGTGAACATTGCTCATCTCCTTCTACCTGTTTTTGGGTGGAAAGACAAACATGCAAATATATATAGTTAAATCTTCAACGAAAGACTTATCACCTCTCCCACTTCGTTCGCGATATAAATTTTTATCATACAGGATACTGCCGCTGGTACACTAAATGCTCCGCACCTCAGCACGAGTCAGTAAGGAGCCACTCAGCCACCGCCTTACTGCCCTGCTGCTGTGGCAGTAACAGGAGCGTCTGGTGAGCAGTAAGCCCCGCACCTCAGCACGCGTCAGTAAGGGGCCACTAAGCCCACCACCTCACGGCGATGCAAGTAATTTGAGTCCAGGATTAGCAGGATTAGAGTGGCGGGTGGGAGCGGCGTGGCGGCGTCTGATAACTTCCCTGCAATTGATTAGAGAAAAGGCGGCGGTATTTAGACTGGGGTATGACAGAGCCTCTGCCTTAGCAATATATGATATTAGCTGCTGCAAACTTGCTCAGAAAGTTACGGAAACGGCCCATAACAAACCGTAGTTTCTACGCTGCGTGTGGTGTGGAGGAGACAAGACTTAGCTGCCGTGAAATGAGCAAATGAACTACACCAGGCAGTTACTAATGGAACGAATACGGCAGATATTAATAGCTGCAATTGAAGCCATTCGACAAATTAGACGTCTTAACAGAGCTTTGCTTCGCCCAAGCTGGAATTGCAAACCAGTTTTTGGGACGACCGAAAAAACTATTGGGGCTGCAATCAGCTTTCACGGTCAGGCGTTGAGACTAGCGAAATTGCCTTTTTTTTTAAGTGCCTTTTTTTTAACGAAAAACAATTGCAATTTTAAGTTTTACTGTCCGTAGGCCACTAATTTGCTTTAAAAATTGCCATTACTAACAAGTGCTCTATAAGTCCTGAATCAGAGTTTAATAAAAAATAGTATTTTATTTATACAACAGGAACGAACTATGTGTAGCCTTTGACTTGTTTGTTTACTATCCGTCACCTTTCCTTCGTATTAGGCCACAGTCTGTTTCTTGAACCCAAGGAGGTTCGTGTGGTCTTTAGTAAACAAATAAATTAGGTTTTATATCAATTGTGACCCTAACGAGTAGTACAATGTGTATACTTATCATAGAAATGTTTCTGAACTCATTCTGCAGTTCTAGCGCTGGTAGCCTCCTAGCTAGAATGACTAAAATCATAGAAGATGTAAAAATCTATTCCAGCGTTCACTGCGTCGTCACTGCCTATGTTTACATTTTACGGTTAAGTTTAACATAAAATATAGATGAAATTCTTTTGTATTAGCTAATACGGTGGAATAACATTTTTCTGGACAAGAGCCGCAAAGACTGCAGATATTTCTATGTAGACTTGAAGTGTTTTTAAAGCTTTCGGGCCGCAAAGTCTGGCTGCTCTTGAGGGCACAAACAGAACCGCAAGTAGTGACGCCAGTGGCGCATCAAGTAAAGCTTCAAGTAGGGCCGCAAGTCGAGCCGCAAGAAGGGCCGCGAGTAAGTCCACAAGGAAGGACACTAACAGAACCGCAAGTGGACTGAACGTAGGGCGGCAAGTAGAACTGCAAGTATTGTCGCAAGTAGGACTTCATTTGCCTAACACTGTAAGGGAATTGTCACTCATTTTTTTACACCATACATTTTCATCAGTATTTCTCAATAAACAAAAAAACAGATGGCAGTAGATACCTCTTTCAGACTCTCGATAACACCAGATATTTTGCTGAAGTAGAAATGGCAACACGCCGATATTTTTACCGCTTAAATCTAAGAATAAGACTTAGGAATGGGGAGTACAATATCCGCCATAGTTGAATGACGATCTGTAAAGGGATATCCGTGTAAATTCTTTGCTGTTGTTGCTGACGGCTCGGTACACAATATCTTAGGTTGACTATACTATCTTCATTTTAGAGTTTTTGATGCCACAAACATGCTCTTAAATACGCTTGCAACGGGACTTTTCGTTGCACATGTACGTACAGGGCCAACTTTTCTCGTACGTACTACCCTCCTTTTATAGAACATAAATGCATGGGTCATTCCCAGAAGGCGGGGGTTCTGCAAGTTAACCATCAGCTTTCGTAGCAAGAACGTCACTACGTAACACGTTTCTAAAAGGCCTTCTGTGGTTGGTAAAACGTACCGTATATTCTTACATAGAAGACCATGAAATTTAAAGCAAAATGGGTTGCGTCCCACTTATGCAACAATGTCAAACATCATATATACTGAGACCCAACAGGAGACGGTAGATAACTTTCTGTGATCAGCTGCCTTCAGAATATAGAAATCTTTGGGGAATCTCGTTTGGCCTTCACCGAAGTCCAGGAGCCCTAACTACAGCGCCAATCTTTAAAGTTGCAGCTTAGGAAATTTGCCCCTCCTGTTTGGCATGCAGAGGGAGCCCCTTTACCGAGGCATATGATATATTATCGCCTAACTTGCCAGGGAAACTTTGGCGCGAGAAGCTTATTCCTGCAGCTTTGAGAGATTCGACCGGTGGTGACACTTGTAGAAAATTGCGCAGTATCGTACGAGGTTGTAAGTGACAGCGTTGATTGGAAATTCTATAGAACTCGGGAGCAAGTAAGTCGTGCACTGCTCGTTTCAATACGCTTCAGGTTCTCAGCAACTGAAATAATTTAATTTGGCAGTGAGAATTAACTAACTTTGCTTTAGTTTCATAGTGTTCGGGTGATTCAGTTGGGACCCATCAAATTAGGTCGGCACCCACGGTAGCCGCATGCTTCCGTTCGCAGCTCACAGTCCTTGACTTCGCTGGTTCGATGCCAACCCAGGCACGCGAGCTCTTTGCTCGTCTAGGTGTGCTGACTGCGCCGTGGTGGAACTTTCCTTTCTCAGAGATGAGGGGCGTCGCGGGTCATTTGAATCTTCCGTCAAATTTTGTGCCATATTTCTTGATGACCCGTGGTCGACTGCAGCCGCACTTAGTCCTCTGGAGCCAATGGGCCTATACCCGCAGCACAAACCAGTGCGTGTGGGTCTTCCAGTTGAGGGTGCGGCCCAAGTTGACTTTACCTCTACCAACATTTTTTGTTATTCCTCGGTTCCCTTGCTTTCATGCAGACTATACCCTACCTCGATTACCTTGATGATTCTTCGGACGAGGTCCAGGTAACGTTACAAACACAATTCATCTGGTGCAGAGGTGATGCTGCAGTCCGTGACCAGCGGGAGGGCTAGTAGTGAGTTATCCCCACATTACACGTAGCCCCTTACAGCAGGTATGTCGTGCCCTGTAAGTATGCGTCCAGTAAGTTTCTTTTAAGTTTTGCCGTCTCAGTATCGGTGGCATTTCCAATGTGTAGTGGTATTTTGTTCAGTAACCTCGCATCCCAGACAGTGAAGCCATTAGAACACTTCGTGGTTATTGCGTCACAAGCATTTTTTGATTGCAATTTGCACTTCACATGGGCGCCCGATACAGTCTGGCGTCTGGCAAGAATACGTCCATCGACATTGATAGTCATTCCTTCTAGAATTTTTCAAACATATATGATCGTGAAGGTAAAGTCAACATGACGCGCATCCCCCTTGGAAACCAACATGTACTGGTTTGTGGTGAAATATTATTGTGTTTACAGTATCAATACGAACGTGTGAGCCATCTACATTTCAATTCTAAACTATGTCTTGAAAGTTTCTATATATGGTCTTGATAGTCGAAACGTTCATAGCTTCAGAAACGGGAATGATATCTTCATTCCATAAACAATAAATCAGAAGGTCGGGTTCTTGTAAGACTATTACTGTTTTGCGCTTTTCAAAGAACAATATTGTATGTTCTAGAGTAACTGCTAATGCAGACTAATTTCGGATATGCATTCTCTCCTTAACAGTATAATGAAAACTATGCAAATCTTAAAGTACTGTAGATCTATGGACTGGAAAAATAAGGATTTTTTCAAGAAATTTCCTTACCAGCAGTAATATGGCGGGAAAGGTAAAAACAACTCATAGAGACACGTGATGAAAATCAGAAAGAACCAAAAATAATGTGCCGCTAGCTGCAAATTCAAATGTTTTTCTTGAACAAAAATTAAAAGTACATTTAAAATTTGAATTTCCTCGGGTGAAAGGTCTGAAGGAACTTAAAAAGACACATTTATTCGCATTTCATTTTTACATTGGGGTTAGCCTACGCACTTTCCAACATGACCTCACAGTCACACTCCTGCAAAAAATTTCAAGCCCGTCGGAAATTTGACAAGAGCTCAAAGAATGTGGAGCTCGTGTCGAGAGCGAGCCCAGCGGTAAAGCCACTAACTTGAGCAGAACTTTATAAACAACAACCCGAAACAAAAATGCTGGTCATGGAAGTTTTTTGCGGCGAGTTTAACAAGTAAACAAGCAAGTTTAAGGGACTCACTCACCAAAGAAACGATCGAAATGCTTCACCAGATTGCGACTTCCACTTAGTGAGCGACGCACTGGAGCTGCGCGCGTCACTGCGGGCTATTGACTTGACGTACAGCGAACAGTTTCTTTTTTTTATCCTTAAAAAAGAATTTTTTAATGGTCTGTATTGCATCTCTTTTTCCCTTATAAAGAATTTTTTAATAATGCACATCCAGTAGTTTCTGGTCTGATGCAAAAATTATTATTGAACGGATGATGCACTTAACTTAATTAAATGGCATTAAAAACTGAATAACGGCATTCACTGAAATAATAAGGGCACTAAGAACTGAATAACCGTATTAGTATATCAAGTTCAAATTTTGAATCTATGAAAAGTTAAATACCAGTGTCAGTCGATTAAGAATATAGTATCTCATAAGTAGAGACCGGATTGAGTTAAGGACATAATTTTGAATGGGCATTAAAGGCATAAAAGGCATAAAAACAATATGTCTTTATGGATAATGGCATAAAAATATACTTTTATGGATAAGGGCATAAAAATATGCCTTTAAACAATCACTGCATATATAGGCATATACGTAGATGAAACAATGACTACACACTTCGGTTCCTTGCTCGTTTCGCTCCAGTTCTTAATACGTCTCCTTGCTATGAACAACTTTCCTTATCTTCAGTAAAACTACCACCTAATTATGCTTAAGAAAGTGAAAACTGCCAAAGAAGTGGTCGATCCTTGCGTTGCCGTTTCTGGAGGAGTTTTTGTTAAGGTTGGTGACGAACTATTGATTACTTCCAGAAACAAGTTTGCGACGGTGAATTTAAGATATAGAAGATAAGGAAATGTGCATATACCTAATTATAGAAGAGTGCCCAATCGTTAATGCTTTTTTCCGTAAATAGTGCACCTGCTATGAAAAAAAATAATATAGGTTGAATAGATACATTGAGTCTTCTTATGAAAATGTCATTGGGGCACTCCTTGAAGCAATCAAAGGGAAGAGAATCTGGGTATCCATCGACGACACCACGGATACCAAGGGGCGTGCTATTGCCAACCTGTGGTCATTGTTGGAGTCCTCAGGTAGACGTAGCCAGGGAAACTTTTCCTTTTAACCTCGGCAGTCGTTGAGCATACAAACGGCCCTACGATTGTCCAATTCATAAATTCTTCGATGCAACCCATCTAACACTTTGACGTTGATTCTACGTAGATATCAGGTAGTTTGAGACCTGGATAACGTGCTGACAAAGTTGTGACAACTTCCATAGCTACTAGATATGTCAGCTCACAGCAGATAATGTTGTTAGCAGGTCGTATCACAACGCACTAAGGGACCGCCCAGCGTAAGGTGCTAAGGACGTGCCCAGCACGTTGTGATACGACGTGCTAACAACGTTATCTGGAGTCCATAAATCAACATCTTCTACTATCCTACTGTCACTTATTTTTCTGGCCGTCCTCATCAGCCGGCGCTGGCCACTTCGGTGTTCAGTAGGTACGGGAGGCTACAGAGAGCGTATGCTTTGTGGTCTCTGTCCAGACCTTCACAAAATACCAAATGAGAATGCAGGGTCTGGGACAGAATGTCTCCCTCTCCTAAAATCTCCGAGCATGAGTATTTCTTTGGAACTCTACTATTAATCCATTACATTTAGTTTCGTCAGCTGAGAAAAATCTACCAAATAAAGCACCTTCTTGACGTATTGCAAATTTGTGTGCCGCACAAATTGAACAAGAGCTACTATAGTTGTTTCATGAAACTAGGACTATATGCGCTATTCAATGATACCTCATTCCTTAGACCAAAGATAAAACTTCAAGCACTAACAGAAAATAAAATAACTTGACGCTGAAAAATGCTATGAATTATTTTTCATCTTTATTCACACTGCCAACGAAATGGCACGAGCAAAGATATTAAAGGATATCGTATCGCCTTTCATGCAGTGAATTAACGCTGGCAAACAAGCTTCGAGTGGAAATACGTACTAACATTATAGGTGCGATCTGATTCTCGGTTTGAAGAATCAGATTCTTCAAAAGTATCTTCTGTAGTCAGGATGCAAAATTCAATCCCATAAGCAGTTCCGACGATGCGTTCTGAACCTAGCAAGTCGACAATCAGATCGCACATGTAATAAGGTAATAACTACTGACTGCGCTATAGATACTGTAGAAGAGCATTAAAGTCCAACACAGTATAATGCTTGATAACTTCGTAGCTCCTTTTTAATTTGTTTTAGTTTGCATTTTGTGGTAGAACTTACATAGGACCACGCCTCTCCAGAGAAGTACGAAATTATTCAATAAACTTAAAAATAAAATTCAAAACGAAAAAGAAACGTACACAAGTAACGCTATGAAATCCAACAAGAATTCTCAATTGTATAACTTCATTGATACTTAAGTTATGAATAAATTTCCTAATGCGATATCTTGGGATATAAGGACCTAAATAGCAAGCATGAAGGCATAATAGCTACTGATGAGCTCATTACATACATATTTTTAGGGCATAAAGGCATATGTTTTAGGGCATTAAAGCATATTTTTAGGGCATAACTGGCATGTTATAAGGGTATAAAACCCATATTTTTCAAAGCATAAAACGCATATTTTTAAGGCATAAAAGGCATATTTTTCAGGCATAAAACGCATATTTTTAAGGCATAAAAGGCATATTTTTCAGGCATAAAAGGCATATTTTTCAGGCATAAAAGGCACATTTTTGAGGGCGTAAAATCCGGTCTCTCGTAATAAGATTTAACATCCGATCATTGGAGAAACGGTCTTTTTTATCTTTCTCCCTATTAAAATATACCCCATTTTTTTACGTACAACAGTCAATTGACGTTCGTTTTGCTTAGGCTCCATATGTTTTATTAAATATAAAAATACCTTTAAGAAGCTCTGCAGTATTTCTACCAGATATTCCACAGCTCAAAATATGGCTCAGAAAACGCAAAATTTTTCAGAAAATCCTCTCGGGCCAGCATTGAGTTCTTTGCGGTCTCAAGAGATATCAATTTGTGATGAATGCTTGAATTCAGTGCTAAGAACTGGAGTTCAGGGTATTGAAATTTCAAAATGGATAAACTGCAACATTAATGTAAATATATCATATGAAATAGCGGGACAATACCAACATAATAATAATAATTTTAACATATCATATAGATATTGAAATTAAAACACGGATGAGTTAAAATGTTTCTGCTGATTTAACATTTCAAGAACAGAACTAGAAATACTTGGTTGCATTCGACTCTGCTGCTCAATTGGATATGCATACAACAAAACCATAATTTCCTTATCGAAAGAAATACCCAGAAAGTCCATGGGCAATTCCAGAGCAATTTCCCTTTGACGAAATCGCCTGAGATGGGAGGACCTCCCAGTTAAATGATCTGGAGAGCCGCAATCTGGCCCAATTTACAGCCTTCTTCTGGAATTTGCAGCCCAATTTTCTAGTCTTTTGGGCAGCAATGCCCGAAGTAATTCCTTCAGTTGGCCTTAAAAATATTTTCTATCTGACTTTCAATTTTAATGCGACTTTTATTTCGTCTTGGAGCGAGCAAATGGAGAGTCGGTGTCAGAAGCATGAGATGGTAAGTTCGGTGATCAGAAAAACCTATTTAGTCCACCAAACCAATTTTAAGATTAAATTTCGAGACCGTGGAAGTAGAATTTATCGTCGTTTAGAAGCCTACTTCGACAGGATATGAGCCACAACACAGAGGACAAGACTCAGTATGAATTAAACTATTAAATTGTGGGCGTATCTGACTGGGCGTCAGAATTAAGCCGTTGAGGCTTCTTAATCGAAACTTCAAGCAGATGCGCTGGCTTCGACCTGTTGAATTAAGTTTGAGACCTTGGCCTTTAATCGGTTAGCCTCGGCACTTGCAGAAACTCAAGCTTGCTACTTGCAATGGAGTTATCAAAGGGCTCAACCTAATCGCGTTGCATCTGACACTTGCTACACGACTCCAACTGCCGAAGCCAACGCTTCCATCTGAAGTTTCAAACAAGTCAAGCCTCAAAGACTTTAATTTTGGCACCCAATCGGTGGCAACCTGTGTCAGGAAAAATAGACACAATTTTGTGAGTAGCTAATTAACTGGGCGGGCATTTGTCCCGTGTGTCCCTTCAAAATTACTAATGTAAACAGTTGCGGCATTAAGCAATTACAGCACTTGGGAGCGCGACCATTTACGGCGTCATCGATGGGCACAGCGAGGGCGGCTAAACTGAGTTTATTAGCGCTAAATGAGCTCATTAGCATTAACGTAAATTTCAGTTATCAGAGGTGGCTTTATCAATGCGAATTTAGTTTCATGTATAAAAACTAACTTGATTATCCGTAAGAAGGCTGAAAATTTAATTCTCGGAAAAATGAAGTTTTCGACTGTGTTAAGAGTAATCGGGTTGGAACTAATACCCAGAGGCGAACTCAACGCTCCTGTCTCAAATCCGGGATACGTTGAAGCTACTGAGTTTAGCGTAAGTCGCCCTCACCGTACCGAGCGATGACAAATGTTAGGAAAGAAAGAATTGTAACTGTTGGTATGGTGAAGAATGAAGTTCGTCTGGTGTTTGCGTTGAAAATCAAACACTTGTTTACGAAATCGATTTCTCCGGCACCTCACTCCTATTTTGCGCTGACCTAGGGTGTACTGACATATTCACCTGAAAAACGAAGACAGTAAAGTAAATTTATATTCATTTGTAATTTATTGTCTGTAGGAAAGAAAAAAAATAATTGTCAACCCAACCCTATATGGCTACGCAGGGTCGGTAGCGTTTTCCACATCCACGGTAACCGCGAACTTTGTGTGCTGCACAGCTGTGCTGAGGATCCCGGGAACGATCCCCAGTCCAGGTGGGCGATCTTTGTCATGGCACCCAGTGCACTGAATCAGCTCATGTGCTTGGTGTGCATATCGTGGGGGTTAGGGGGTGCCGGGTCGTTCAACCTTCAGCTAAATGGGCTATAGTTCTTAGCGGCTCGTTGTCGGATGCAACTGTACTTACTCTCCTGGAAACAGTCGGCCGATATCTGCTGCACGAACTAGTGCGTGTGGAATTCTCAGTGGAGGGTGCAGTCAAAGTTGCCTTTAGCTTTACCTTCATTGCAGAAGTCAGCAGAGCACAAATAGTTAACATTTTCAAATATTATTGGAATAAGACTGGGGCTAGCACCCTCCGCACCTGTGGACCTCTAATACGCAGCTCCTTATTCAGCTCCTATGAGCTCCGTCTTCTCTTCAGAAGGGATTTTGGTCCAATATCCTCCATAACTCATCGACCGTTACCTATCTGAACCTTAATAAGTCAGCTGCAAGTGGCCCGCAGGGGTATATTCTGGCGTGCCCTTTCCCTGCCACAATATATTTGGGCCTCACAACTCCAAGAGTCCCTAGTGCCTTTTCCGCAGGGGATGCTGTAGCTTGCCGCAGGTTCATCTGACGAGGTTAGTTTTGTACAGTTACGTAGGCTCTGAATACTTCCCCTTCTGTTCGGGAGGTGGGCCGCTGATCGAGGTGGCCGACCTATTTCCACTAGACTTCTACCTTCTTGTTTTTTATTTCCTTCCCCTGCTCGGCGTGCCCGGGGGTTAGAGATGAATAACTTGCGCCTTTTTTCTGTCAGTAGCGCACTGACCACTTAGAATCTGAGACCTACCGGCAGGAAAGCTGAAACAAAAATCATTAATAATTTGAAACGAGACGTACTTCCCGCCTTAGTGGGGCACGAGCCTGTGTTAAACTACAGGAATAGTTCGGCACGATATAGACATTGTGTCCCTGATACGCTAGTAAATTGTTGTACTACTACTGCTGCACTGCAGCTGCAAGTGGTCATATTAGTACAGTCATGCCAATGGCTGTTGTTTTTGTTAGACCTCCGCGTGGTAGTATCACGGCAGTAGCCCAGAACGAACAGAAGCCTGTGTCTCTGGTCCTGTCTGAGAATGGGCCTCTTGGATCGTCTATCGTCAATATCTAACAGTGATGTAATCAGTGCACCGATTACTGTGGTGCTTTTTATCATCTGCGAACGAAGTGAGAGAGGTGATGATGTTATCGTGCAGCAAACTAAAGTAGTTGCAGTAGACGAAAGGTTCTGACATTGACACGAAAGGCCGCAGGTTCAAACCTCCCCACCAAGTAGGCAAGTTCTTTTCGGCGCTTGACGTGATCAGTCAGCATTCGGTCTGTGTACTGTTGTGGGTTTACTGACCTTTTCCAGCAATGGGGAGGGTCGGAGTGGGCAGGAGCCCTCCGCCACTGGCACCATAGCTCTAGACCTTTTAATTTAAGTGTATTTGTTTGACCACCCAAAAAGAGGGAGAAGAAGTTGATCAACGTCTATCATTTTTGCAGGGAGCCAGGTGGGTTGACCTAGATGTGAAAAATGTCAAAACTCTAAAATAAACTGTCCATCAAAAATGACGGCGTTGAAATTTGTTCCCTTCACTTCAACTGCGGGTGATGGTTTTACGCTACGAGGCGTTTTTAGTTAGACATGACGACGCCGTGCTGCAGACTTTGAATTCCAAGCATGCTACTACGCCATAGAAAGTGACTTTAATTAAAGGTGTGTTTTTGGGGCCACATTCCTGATCAGAATCATTGTAATCATGTTAAACGTGACCACTGAAATGCACAAGAACGGCCAATAATCTTGTAAACAAACCCGAGACGCCATGTTTATATTTGTTTAAAAAAATAGATTTCTATCGTATTTACATTGAAGATAATAGGGAATTTATTTCTTAGGAATTTTTTACTTATTTTCAAGTTAAAGCATGAGTGAACAAGCATTATTTGACGCATTTTGAAAGTACGCAAGAATAAAATTAACTAAATTACAATTCTGGAAGTCAGTATTACAAGCAATCGTAATCTCTCCTTAAATAAAATAAAAAAGCACATACTTGCATTTCAAATTTTGAATTTTTGCTCGTCTAACGGCTGGAATCACTCACTGATCACGCATGATCAGCCTGTGAGATAAATCACGGGGTGATCAATTTTCATCACTGATCGCGGTTGATTGCTATCAGAATCATATCAAAAAGTGGTCACAAAAACGCACGGATCATGCGGAATCATCCGCAAGGTGGTCACAAAAAGACGCCTTAAGATATGCAGCTTTCATACCTCGTCGTAACTCTTAAGGTGGCTTTTATTGTCACTTTAGATTGCCTCTCGTAAGTCATTCGGGTCTCGGTTCCCTTCCTTGGGACTCACTCGCGAGCTTGTAGTCGTTATGTCGCGGTAAGGAACCCCGCAAGTTACTTCGACCAAGATGTGCAGTCCTCAAGTTAGTGGCCCGTAACTGTGTGACTATTAAGGTCGCCTAGAACCAACTTATACATGTATCCCAATCGGAAATCATAGGCATTTATCGGCTGCCTATGGGATATTTATAGGCATTTATCGGCTGCCTATCGGAAATTTATGGGCATTTATTGGCTGCCTATGGGAATATAGGTATCCGATAACCTCGGATAAATGCCTATAAATTTGCTATTGGGTAAAAGCTTCTAAGTTTCAAGATACACCTGGTCCGGGGCACTTTTTACAATGCTTGATTACACCGATAAGTATTGACTGCACTTTTGGGTTGTACGGGGGTCTCGAGTGTTGGCAGTCTTATACTGTCCCTATAAAAAATTAGGGTCGCCGTAATTAAAATTCTGCAAGGTGGTGTCCGCGGCTACCATAAATTTTGTTAGGGGTGTTTCTTGTGACCGTGCGGTATTCAGTGCTGTTTCGGACTGGCTAATATTTTGAAAGTTATCTGCTTACCTATGTGCCACAGCGTAAGTATAGTCGCTTAATAATGAAGCTAGTCTGTGTAAATGGCTTTCTATTTTAACGTGCTATAGGACCTAGAGATACGTGATTACAAGTTGATGTCTGGAGTGAGGAATTAATACGAAGCTACCAAGGTAGCAGCAGACGTTGCGTGCTGCACAGTAGTGCTGAGGGTCCCGAGAACGCTCCCCAGGCCTGGCGAGGTCTTTCTCGAGGGCGCTTGGCGAGCTGAATCAGTAAATTTTCTTGGTGCGCAGAGCTATTATTGGGGTACCTACCTTAGAGTAGGGAGGGGGCGGGTCGTCGAACCTTCCGTTTCGGCGCCATAGTTCTTAGCGACCCATCGTCGGCTGCAGCTGTACTTACTCCTCTGGGGCCAGTTGGCCTATGTCTACCGCACGAACCAGTGTGTGTGGGTTTCCTAGGGGAGGGAGCAGTCAAAGTTGACTTCACCTTTACCTGACCCCTAGTACGATTTTGCGTCCTTATACGTAATCTCAGTGATTATGTTTACAGAGAGGTCAAGGACTAGCCACCCTCTTACACAGTTACTCTAATCAAGCGATGAGACTCCTGTATCCATTAGGTTTAAACATACAGCACCTTGAATAGGTTCTGCGATGATTCAATAGGTAGTAAATTGGGGGGGGGGAAGCTTGTAATTGGCACGTAAGTTTATAATAATAGATGCAAAGTTCACTAGTGAGCGGAGGCTTGCTTCAAGCGTGGAAAAAAACAAAGATAAGAGATATCGTAACTCACATGTATAAATTTTGTTAGTGCTATGGTTATATCTAGTGCTTCGGTTACTGCTTAAACCGCCCTATTAGAAGAATATATTGGGATTCATCCGATTGTATAAGGGCGGTATCGAAAAATTATATCCAACAATCGCCTATAAATTTACTTTTTGGCAAATGCTGTTCACAATCATCTAATTTCACTCTTAGTTAAGAAACTGGACGTAATATTGCATCATATTTGGCTACAGTTTTTTCATGCTATCAAATGCTCCAGAATTTCCTTCCATGATTGCAAACCGCATTCCAGTTGGTCCTAAATTTCTCTGGCGCTCATCCAATTACAAGCACGAAAAAGAAGACGAGATTTTGCAGCGCATTCACCAATAATTAGGTCAAAATACTGACATCTTTTCATGGCATTTCTCGCCCCGCGACGTAGAGGAATTACTGTCAGCCGTGCAACAGATGAAGTGGCCCTGGAAGAGCCAATATGGAAGTTCATATGAAGCTCATCGCCCAATATACTGCCCGGAGGACCTTAAAAGTCAACTTTCTTTCTGATGTGGTAACGAGATTTTCCGGAGCACCGGAGAGCCAATGTCCTAATATCGGCCGAG
>LQNS02007217.1:12732987-12744759 GCA_001587735.2 Parhyale hawaiensis | reverse complement strand
ATGATTCCAAAGGTATAGACGAATTTTAATCTACTTTACCTTACTTGTTCGGTATATTACGATGAGTAATTGACCAAATTTTTGCGATGATCTGCTTGTTTATTTATTTGTTTGTATCTGTGTTTGCTTTTATGTTTGTTGGAAAAAAATTAAAAAAGTTACAATCGAACTTTATTAAATTTATTTTAGGATTTAGGTATGTTACGAAGTGTGAATGATCAAATTTTCTAAAATTCAAATAGCTCGCAATTATTAAAATGAACGTTTCGGACGCAATCGGCCCATCATCAACAATTCTGAAATGAATATCCCCGGGCCAGAGCCAGAGCAACTAATACCGAAGGAAAAAATCTTATTCGTCAGACGGATGGAAACAATTTTTTTTCTTGCCTGTTAAGAGACAGTTCCCTCCTTTACACAAACAACTACATACTTCGCACTTTTCTTTAAAATTCCTCTTTCTTCTCCGCACTATTACTTGGCAGAGAAAAAATCATATCTTGCACAATATTTGTTCTTTTACAGTCCGTTACATTTATTGTAGCCTCTGTTCGCTTCGTTACGGCAGCTTTTATTACAAGACCCCCTACATCGTATAACATTAAGTGCAGCGTTTGTTGGAAGTGGCCGTTTTTTTATAGTTTAATTAGCAATGCTTGATAGTTGCAGGCCTCGGTCATTTTCTTTGCAGTTTCTGGCGATGCAATCTGAGCGAACTGCGCACCAGGGAGCCCTCAGCACTGCTCTGCTTCCTTACGTGGGTGAAGCTGAAGAGAGAACTTTAGATTAGGTAAAAATATTTACCCATGGTTTGTAACTGCCGATGTATCATGTACAGTAGGTCCGTTTGAATAAAACTACAAATTAGTTAAATGTACATATAGCCCAGTTTTGTAGAAAAAGGATGTTGCTGATCGCGATTAACTTTTAGTTATTCAGATATTTATCAAGTGTTTAGTGTATGTAATAATCGGTGAATTACCTGCTATATGTACTTTATCCCATACATCAGATAAAAGTGATTATTTGGTCAGTGTCACAAGCAATCAAGCATTGTAAGTTGCTCCAAATCATGAAACCTTCAATTTGGCAAAAATACACCCAAGGATGCGTTTTTTTTTACCTAATTGAAGGTTTGACCTTTAAATTAGGTCAAAATACGACAGTGTGCCTAATAGCCTGTACAAGTGTTAGTCAAATGAACGAGTCACCTCCGGGTCTGAATGCGTTGATGTGTCCATTTAAATAGCACACACACGCTTGCAAAGAATTTTCAGTTATAATTCCCGCCAAGTTTGAAAAAAATGTACGAAACTTAACTAACGGCACTTGCTGAGCGAACCGAACTGACGGTTAACTTTTAAAACCTTTTATATATAAGGTAAATTCATAACGCATTCGCACGACTAACTGTTGAAACTCGTTTTTGTTTCCAGCGTGGGAACAGGCCATACGGTTCATGAAAATCGATGATTTGTGGTGCTCCAAGTGATGAACCTCTGAACAAAGTAATGATATGTACCCAAAGTTGGCGACAGTCGGCGAATCTATGGTGTGACTCCATAACATTACGGAGATACCTACCTCGTCTTGAATCAATGGGGTGGGCGAGTAAAGAAAATACTGCAATAACCTCGTTACGCAGAAATTAATAAGTAGCCCGTGCACGCATGACCGTCGTAAATCACGCCCGTTTTTTCTTCATTGACGACAACTTCACCCGAAACTTTGCTCTCTTTTAGATATACTTTAGGATCGTCTAAGATAATTAATCTACCATAACGCCTTCCAATTTCCAACTTTGATCACTAACTCTTGGCAATGTGTGCACGTCCGCCTAATGTGCCAACTTCTGAAACGAATCCTGCCTGCGTCTCAACACAAAGAAGCCATCAGCGTTCAGATAAAAGAAGGAGACGGAGCCAGAGGCATTTTGCGACGAGCACAATACAGCAATTTCGTCTTTGTTTCAGGCGACTGAAGTTGTTTGTTTGTCTGTCGCTATCTCATTGGCCCGAGTCTCTGGATGATAAAGCATCGTCTCGGAACTGGGAATGATATGTACCGGGAATGCGCGTTTCGCCAAATATCACTTAACTGGAACCTGCGTCCTAGAGACAGCTTCAAAGAGATGAATGATTCGAAAATGTCGCGCTAAAAATTGACCTAAGCCTTTACTGGGCCAAATGATAATACTGTATATAGTGACTTCTATAATGCTATTTCTACGAGAGCGCTTTCCAGCCACCTAGGAAAAGGTGACCCTCTGAATTTTCTAATTGAAAGCTCTGTGCTGGAACGTTATTGTTGCGGTAGAGTCAACCCATCTGTGTCCAATATAATTTTCAGTTTCGCATAAGCAAACTGGTACCATTCGCGTTAATGGCAATAGCTCATAGAGGGCCGGGGCGTGAGTACCGGCGGCTGTCTGGGAATGGGCCTCTTGGTCCGTCTACTGCTTGCTGGTGAAGCTAATCTAAATTCAGTTTTGTAGCATGTCTCCTCACAACCCTTTCCTACTGTTAGGTTATGGTGATTTATCTTTATAATAAATGCTAAAATGCTGTTTGCTTTCATCGGACGATATACGATTTTAGCGTTGAATATAAGGTATCTTTGCGCGCTACCGCGCCCACATTGTTATTTTNCATGTCTCCTCATAACCCTTTCCTACTGTTAGGTTATGGTGATTTATCTTTATAATAAATGCTAAAATGCTGTTTGCTTTCATCGGACGATATACGATTTTAGCGTTGAATATAAGGTATCTTTGCGCGCTACCGCGCCCACATTGATATTTTGTTGATTGCATGGAATTTACGTACGTTATACGTACATACATTTGTATAGAAACTGGGAACCTATCGCCAGCCACTCTGAGGCAAAAGGGTCAAGCACAAACAGCGTTGCCACTTTATGAGGCACATAAAGCGTAGTATTTCAGCTATACAGTTTATGAAGACCTCGGCACATGCAGCAAGAGAATCATAACACCTGTTACGGGCAGCATTAAAACAGTCACACCAGCCTTATTCTTTTCTGCCGTGTTATTACACAGAATAAATAATAAAAGGGATGAAGTTAATACTATTTTAATACCAAGCAAACTCACAGACTGCTTCTGGTAATATCACCAATGCTATTCAAAGATATCCTGATTACTCTATAAACTGAAAATACTTCTTAAAACCTTGGCATCATAGGCCCTTCTACAAACATGTTCTAAAAAAAGAAGAAACGTCCATGTTTTTCCTGCATGAATCACTGAAATGTTTGCAAAGTTTGAGTTCATTTTTGTTTTCCTATAAAAACAGGAAGTCCTTCATTGCAATGGCATACCGTGAGTTGAATTAATATCATTCGTACCGCATATATTATGATCTTGTGCAGGTAAAGCTAGCTTATCACCACATTCAAAAGTTCTCGTCAAGTAACGTTTGCTGCTTAAAAAGACTCTGGCTATAAAGATACAGAATAACTGGAAGCTATATTGTGCTTACGCAGCGAATACGATATAAAAAGTGGCGTGTTTCCTGGAAATTTTCGTTTTGATTCCTGCACAGGCTATTCAGAGTCCCCCCTGCATTCCTGATCTTTACTCTCAATAGCTAATGCGTATATATTTATGGTCTTCTGAACTGCCTGAAACAAACTGAACAAATATTTCCTAATCTAGTGTAACTTTTTTTTATCATGCATTGTTATGGGTCTTTTGGTCCTGCCAGTATCCCATGCACGACCACCCTCATTTTGACCACTCTGTGTTTATTCCAGCAAGTGTTGTCTTACTGTATTCCCAACGAGAGAAAGGCCTTTTAAAGAGGTAGCGCAGTGTCCAGTTAACAGACTTACCCCATCCACGCATAAACTAACCCTTTTTTTGTCGTAAAAATAACATTGTTGTTACCGTTCGTAAAAAGGACAATGTGCACTAACCTTATACTTCTCAAGAGACTATATGTAATTGATTTAATAATGCTTTGCCCACAGTATCGTCTTTCAACTGTTTCGTAAAGGGTTAATGGGTTAATTAATCTCTTTTTTTGTGCAGCTCAATTCGTCTAATTATCATTATTAACAGGAGAAAAATATTTTTTATTCATTACACGAATATCGGAAAAAAGCATTCTTAATTATGAATACTTGCTTTCTTTATTTTTCACCGCCTCTTATCCCGTTTTTTTCAAAGTTGATCAACTGCAAAGCGTAATGTAAGATAAAGAGACGTATTTTCTTTGTTTGTTAACTGTTTATTATGAAAGCATTTTCTACACCTGAGTATCTTTCTCTGCCAGCCACTCAGTCAGTTTTATGTATGTAGTACCTTTCAATAATATAACACAATTATATTGTCATTCAAGATTGTTATGTGCTTATACCGATCTTACTGTATAATATAACTACAAATCGATGTGGCATGTGTGATTGATAGATTGAAAATAATTAATGTAACCATGAGGTTTCCTAGTCCCTTTTGTCAACAGTAATAAAAAATATAGGTAATACAATAGGTCATCGAATAGATCCTAGACTAGATACCACAACAGGTGCTAAAGTAGGCACATAAAATAGGTGCTAGAAATAAGCTCTATCTTTGCAATCTACATAAGCACAAGATAGACTCAAATAAAACAGTTGATCAGGAGGAGCGGCAGGATTGTACGTGCATTTTGTATTATGTAGAACCGAAGGTTCAATTCGTTTATTTTGCTTTACAGCACAATTTTCTCATTTCCTATGCATTTGCAATGTATGTATTTTATGGGGTATCAAAAAATCCTAGCTTCCACAGAGGAACTTTTTTGACTTTCTCTTAGATAACTGCCGCTGCTTGCTCAATATATACAAATAGACCCCAGTTGTTACATGCTACAGACATTTCAAACTAAACTTTACTAACTTGTTGTGGCTTAGTTCGCACAGAGAACTATTTACATTTCGCGTGACAGCGGCATTTTGGAAGCCTTGGATCTTTTAACAATGCAAAAAAGCTTGTCGACCCTCGCTCACAAACTGGTGCGGAATACAGAAC
The DNA here is from genome assembly GCA_001587735.2 of Parhyale hawaiensis. Lineage (NCBI taxonomy): Eukaryota > Metazoa > Arthropoda > Malacostraca > Amphipoda > Hyalidae > Parhyale > Parhyale hawaiensis. The sequence continues at coordinate 12,739,727 of LQNS02007217.1, read as the reverse complement.
GATATTTTCCTCCCGTTGAGTATTTGCGAGAAACCATCGGCTGCAAAGCTGTCTACCTGAGTGCTGCGGCGACTCCGGCGTATTTGCATGCCAGCAGCAAAAGGCACATTGTGTGGCACAAATGGCAACACTTTGTGTCATACCTTACACGCATTGCTGCTTAGGTGATCATCAAACGACCCCAGCAGAGTCCGGTCCCTGCAGGACGCTCGGACGGGGCTCAGGGCGTCCCTGTCAGGGACAAAATCCAACAGCTCCTAAGCAACAATCTGCCCAATGGATCGGCTGCCTTCAGTGGCTCTAATTCTCTTCAATTATTTTGTGTTGCAGAGAGAGGCATGCGACGGAGAGGTCCAGTAACTGGACCGGTACTCAGGGCAGCTGGACTGTCTGCCCGCTGGGCTTACTAGGCCTGGAGGCGTACATGCTGCTGGACAGACGTTCATAATTTTCAAAAGAAGAGTGCTCATTTTTTGGTAAAGGTGTTGAGTCTTTAATTCCCGATATAAACTTCGCCAGAATCCAAAATTGTCAACGGGGAAGTGCTCTTTTATTACTAAAAGTGTACTGTAGGGAAAGCCTTAATTTCCAATATGCTACAGTTTTATTCGCCAGTCCTTCATTGCAGTGATCTGTAGTGCAGTTGCCTTGGGAGGGGGGGCATGCACCCCCTGAGAGAAGCTTGTTGTCCAAACAAAACCAGAATGTCTCGGCGTACAGAGACAAGAAACTCCTGCCGTCCTGGTACAGTATGAATGCTGTACCCACTGCTACAAGGGAATGAGTGCTGGTTTTGGAAGACATTTAGTCAGTGTAGGTTCTGGTAGAATTGAAGAACTAATTTTACATGCGGAAGACGCGTCATAAGAAGCACAATAATTTCTTTTCGGTAGGCAAGGATGTTGCTGCTCTTATCGACTAGAGATCTTTAGTTCAAGTTCGCTGTAAATTGAGAGGATCAACGGGTAGATCAGCACCGCAACGTTTTTACTCAGAGATCAAAACGGAGCAAATGATATGAAAATGATAAATAACACGTAGGTTCTTCAACGTTCTTATACCATCGACGTAATATCAACTAAGGTTGGGAAAATATTTAATAAATAGACATTTTATGCAAGGTTATAGTGCTTGAGAAGATAGCACCCCGTTTAATCCTCTATCAACTCGTTGGATAAAACAGTCACATTAGAAGGTAGGTTGATGGACGCTTGCCTCGCTGCAACTCTCTAACCCAAAATATTTTGTAGTTTATTTAGCAGTTTTTAGTTACCTCCACCAAGGAGGTTATGCTTTCGTCGTGTTTGTCTGTCTGTTTGTTTGTTTGTCTGTCTGTCACCAAGATAACTCAAAAAGTTATGAACCGATTTGGATGAAATTTACAGGGATTGTTAGGTATGTTAAGAGGAACAGATGATTAACTTTTGGTGAAGATATGTCTATCCGTTTGTTTGNCTGTTTGTTTGTTTGTCTGTCTGTCACCAAGATAACTCAAAAAGTTATGAACCGATTTGGATGAAATTTACAGGGATTGTTAGGTATGTTAAGAGGAACAGATGATTAACTTTTGGTGAAGATATGTCTATCCGTTTGTTTGTTTGTTTATCTGCGTCATTTTTTCATTTATCTCGATGCCATAACTCAAAAAGTTATGGATGGATTTTGATGAAATTAACACGAGTTGTTAGGTATATAACAAAGAGCAGATGATCAAATTTTGGTAATGGTCCGTTTGTTAGTTCGTTCGTTTGTCACTGTTTTTAATTTTATGCTTGTTAGCACAATAACTCAAAAAAATAATGAATGGATCTTTATGAAATTTATATGAGTTGTTAGTAATGGTAAAAGACATAAATGATTAAACTTTGGGGGCAGATTGGTTAGTTCGTTTGTATGTTTGACTCATATTTGTCATAACGTTTGTTAACAGTATAACTCAAAAAATTATGAACGGATCTTCAAAAAAATTGAACAAGCTGTTATTAATATAAAAGGCACAAATGATTTGAATTTGGAGTTTATACAAAGAAAATTATGGTTTCAGAGCCAATTTAAATTTTTGCTACGGTTGGCTCACTTGGCGGAGGTATGCGCTCTCAGAGTGCTCTAGTTATTTTATATTTTCAGACGGTATCTCGTATTATCGTGCGTACGGTACCAAACAGTACTACCACTACTCTTAGTTCTAACTCGTCAGCGATGGTGTCAAGAAAATATTATAACTGTAAAATTAAAAATAATCATATACAATATTTTAATTAAATCAAATTAGTTGGAAAATGCATTGCAGCTTCTCGATCAATTCTGAATATATATTCCCAGGCATATATAAATCCACAGTGCAATTTAGGAATAATTGCGGCAAATAATTGCGCTGCGGATCAAATTTTACTAATAATATTGTGTATTTTTTAGTAATTTAGGTCTGGAGTTGATTATTGTATACTCTTTCAGAAGAGGGAGACTGTTGGACGATATCAAGGGTAAAAATTAATTTTCAGGGTGAAATTCTTTCAACTGCATCTTCATGAGTTCTCTTTGGTTCCAAATCAGAAGTCCGCTTCGGTCTATTGTGTCCTAGTTCACGTCAGTGTTACTCTTGGGGTCATTTGCAAACATTGAATTTAATGCAACTCCATAAGAAAATCAAGGTACAAGTATCCAAAAAACTCGGAGTGGTAGCCGAATTCCAGGTGTAGGTCTAAAATGAACGTCCATTTTCGAACTGGTAGCATATCTAAAGGCCTTTGCCAGAAAAAATTATGTACTCGTAAATACAATAAGAATAAAGTCTCTTCTTAGAGAGATAGTTAAATATTTGAGCTATATACCGTAGAGTTTCTAACATTGGATAATACGTTAAGTATTAAATATGATTAGACAGCAGGCAGTAGACGGACCAAGAGGCCCATTCCCATAGAGCAGCCGTGACGTCCCGAGCCTCTATGAGCTATTGCCATGATTTTGAAAAGACAGTGAAAGGCCGTTGATAAAAAGTTTATAATAAAAATATTCATAAAACATATAGAGTGCTCCCCTGCATTTACCAATTCTCAAGGTAGCATGGAGTACTGCACCGTCGTCCCTGAAGGGCAAAGGTTGCTCCCAAATCCATCGCTAATGTCCCGTAGACTTGCATTAGGTCCCGGAAGACTGATGTGGGACGGCTCAACAGGTGCCTGATGAGATCAGCAGAGGGACTCGGCCTCTCCATTACCGGAAGCCGTGGCGTCTTTTCGACATCTATACACGATTAGGACGGGCAGGAAAAATAGACCGAGTTCTGCTGTACGGAAGGAAAATTTTAGTTCCCCTATTTGTCACGCTAATGTGCAGACGAAGCAAGGTTAATGCACCGAAATGTGCCGCCTTGGATTGCAATGATATTACTTACAACTAACTGAAAATTCTGCTTAACTTAGAAAGTTTTTGGCAGTAGCGGCTTCAGGATAATGAAAATGGGGTACTGAGGAGTTTTATTCAGGATATTTGTAATTCTTTGGAGAGTTTACAGGATGNCCGCCACTGGTCTATTGTGAAAAATGTAATATATGAATAAATGTGTATTGATTGTTAAATATTATAAGTTGACTCTGACTTAAAATCATGTTGGACTTGAACATTTATAATTAAATTCTATACCTAGATATGTACATATGGATGCATGGCCATATATTGGTCTGTTCAAATCATAGGGTCAGGAATCCTTCTCGCACAGCGAGCCATGGCACTAAAATATATTGAAATGTATTTCTGTGAGAGCCCTACAATGTATTTTTGATAATGAATACAACTCAATGAATGTCACTTTAAAATAAGACAAAAAATCAACGAGCGAGATACAGTCATAAAACCACTTAAATCTTACGCGCCCCTTAAGTGGCCGATCTTTAATATAAAACTGAATGGTATTCAGTATCAGAGCTGATTAAGAAACTTTTAGATAACAGAAAGATGCGTGGATGATTATTGCGATTTATGCCATTACTATAAAAATGGCAAGCAGCTCAGAAATGGCTATAAAATAGGAAAATGTACCTGCTGCTCTAATTAGTTGCAGAAGAAGTAGCCAGCAGAGCTTCATGGCTCTTCACTTCACCGTAACCGCAAAGATAACCGCAACAGCAAAGTAAAAGATGGACGTAATAATGCATGCCTGGATGCGGTTATGAGTACAGCAGCTAACTGGTAGTTGTAAAAAGCCTAAATGAACGACACATGGAAATGCCGTCCAGTGGTATTATATCTCAAAGTGCAGAGCGAAGCATCACGGCAGCGGTCAACATTGTTTTTGACCGCAATCTTTATGAAGGGGAAATCGGAATATTATGGGATAATATTGTACGTTAAAACTGATTTTTCTTATGTTGTAGAATTTTTGCAAATGACTAGTAATATGCAGTGAAAGTTTGGTGCGTGTGTGATTCTTATCGATATTTATCGATAAACAAACATAGGTAACAACACACATAAGTAGATTTTCAATGATGGGCACACGATCTGACTATGGGCCTTAAATTATAATATACTAGAGCACTCATAGAGCGCATACCTCCGCCAAGCAACGCAAGGGTTACGAAAAATTAAAATTGGTTCTGAGACCATGATTTTCTTTGTATCAACACCATAATCTAATCATTTGTGTCCTTCAGCTTCAGTTTTTTTTAAAGATCCGTCCATAACTTTTTGAGTTATATGCTGCTAACAAACACTATGACAAACATGAGTCAAACTCACAAACGAACCAACCGATCTGTACCAAAATTTGATCGTTTTTGTCTTTTAACATTACTAACAATTCCTATGAACTTCATAAAGATCCATTCATTGTTGTTGAGTTATTGTGTTAACAAGTATAAAATTAAAAATAGTGAAAAGCGAACGAACGAAAAAACGGATCGTGGTAAAAATTTTGTCATTTACTCTTCATATTATACCTAAAGAGTCATGTAAATTTCATAAAAGTCAGTCCTTAACTTTTTGAGTTATAGCATTGATAAAGTGAGACAAACAAACAAACAAACAAACAAACGGATGGACGGACCTTCACCAAAAGGTAATCGTCTGTTCCTTTTAACATACCTAACAATCCCTGTAAATTTAGTCAAAATCGGTCCGTATCTTTTTGAGTTATCTTGATGACAGACAGACAGACAGATAGACGGACAGACAGACAAAGGGACAGACAGACAAACCCGACAAAAACATAACCTCCTTGGCGGAGGTAAGTGCACAGTTGAATTATTCCAATTTTAATTTTCTATCATCGGCAAGCTGCTCATTTTATAAAGATCATTGCACTCTGCCTTCTGAGGCAATAAACCATTTTTAACCACCAATAAAATGCCAGTAACGCCACGTAATATGCTGCTCTTAATATTTATAGCCATAAAATAATGCAATTTCGGTATTCAGCTGGCAAGAATCACACTGCAAGCCGCCATACAAATGTGTACAGTATCTTTCCCACCAATCATATCTCACACCTACAGTGCCTAGACATAAGTATTTGCATAACTTTATTTTTTATCCATTTTAAAAATTTAGGGACTGCTTTAGGATAATTAATACAGGAAGTTTATATAACATTTATATAATAGAATATTTAAACAGAACAGTCAAATGTGCACTTACAACAAAAAAATCTAACACAAGTAAAAGTAATGAGGGACAAAGGTATTTGGCCAAAATAAATATGATGTTGAATCGTTGATATTTAATAGTATAATTTGAATAAATTAGCTTGGAAATTATTCTAGAACGTTCACAAAACGTCTCGAAACAAATGCAATGTAAACAAACCACAGCCGCGCAATCATTACCTCTCTAGACCTCGTTGAAATCGCGCACACTCTCACTACAATGCCCAAGGGTAATGAAATCCTTGAAGCTACTCGTAAACGGATAATCAAACTTCGTAGTGAGGGATTAATTTATAGAGTAATAGCAGAACGTGTCAATGTTCCTTTTTCAACGGTTGGAGCAATAGTCCGCAAGCATCAAGTGACTGGGGCGGTCTCCAACCTGCCAAGAGCTGGAGCTCTGCGTGAGATCATGGGTCGTACTCGGCGCTACATGCTACGTAAGGTGACTAATGACCCCATGGCAACTCGTGCTGACCTGCAGAGTGAACTGGCGTCTCAGGGACAGCATGTCAGCAAGAAAACTATTGTTAGGGAATTGAACCGTACTGGTATTCACTCTTACCCTCCTCGCAAAACTCCTCTACTTTCAGCAAAACATCTCAAGAGCCGCTTAACATTTGCCAAAGACCACCTGGACAAAGGAAATGAGTTTTGGGAAGGGATTATATGGTCTGACGAAACTAAAATAGAACTTTTTAGCCAAATCGAAGCTCCGCATGTATGGAGGAAACGTGGTACTGCCTATGACCCCAAGAACACCATCCCCACCGTGAAGCATGGAGGGGGCAGCATCAGGGTGTGGGGTTGCTTTACTGCCCATGGTGTTGGGGATCTTCATGTCATTGATGGCAAGATGAATAGTTTCATGTACAGGGAGAATTAGAGAAGAAGATGCTTCCAGGTGCCAAAAAGTTCTACGGACGGCGCAGGTGGACCTTCCAACAAGACAACGACCCCATGCATACTGCGAATTTAACAAAAGAATGGTTTCAAAAGAAGAAAATAAATGTTCTTCCATGGCCTAGCCAATCACCGGACCTTAATCCAATAGAAAATTTGTGGCGTCTTTTTAAATCTGGTGTCCACAAACGGTGT
>LQNS02007217.1:12658212-12681559 GCA_001587735.2 Parhyale hawaiensis | reverse complement strand
AAAAAGGCCGGGGTTTACCGGGGCCGGAGGCCGGCGCCCGCCTATTAAGGGTAGGGAGCCGATCCTACTGTGGCTCCAGCGGCCGCTCTGATTGTTTTACGGGCAAACGATTTCTGCCCTGCTTTTAACAATGTTTTTTTTTTTCGGGAGAGTATACGTTAGGCTCTAGGTGCACGGCAGGTATAATCACGAGTAAAAGAGCGTTATACAGCTGTTTTTGTTCGATGCTTGGCTCAGAGAAGGGTTCGAGGATCACCACAAACTCTTTAGACATAAACACTAGCCGTCAGCACTGCTGCTACGTCAGTCGAACAGTAGCAGTCCCAGTACGGCTGCTCAAATACAAGTATTGGCAGAACTGCCAAGCACGGCACGGCCGCTCAGATGCAAGTATTGGCAGAACTAATAAGAAGGGGAGCGAGCAGAACAGCCCTTGGTAGCAATGTCGGCCTGCTGCCTCTGAGGGCACATGGGGCCCCCCTCAGTGGGCGAAACACAAGTAAAAAACTGACAAAAAAAAACTCATCTACTGAATATGTACAAACATAAATGTCTTGAAATGCTTTATACAATAAAATCTAATTTTTGAATAAAAATATTATTGTGTTGATGATTTTGATGGGCGCATCAAGTTTTAGATGTACCCATTAAAACCGTTAAGCCTAATATGTACTTTTCCAGGGAAGCACTTTGACAGAACAAAGTATATTTACAGGATTTCCAACTAGTCTTCATAAGAGGTACCATCTAAGTGTACATGGTACTTTTTATGTACCTAATTCATAAAAATGCATTTCATTAACTAGCGATACGTAGCTACATGTATGTACCTTGCCGGTTATTGGGGCCCCTGCCTAACTTACCTGCCCCCCCCCTTCATTGGTGTAAGTCGGGCCTTGGTCGGACAGAGAACAAACTTGTGTACCACATCTTAATCATGTAGACTAATTCTTTTCTTTGTAACTAAAACTAGGACTACTTGTACAGTGAAACTCATAGCAATAGTCCTGCATCTGCTGCAGTTAACTACGTACTGTTACTCGCAGTTCCTCTGAAGAATATATTTGTCGCTTTAAATTAAGGGTATTTTTGCAAAGATCGTTACAGATATTCGTGGGTTATATATCCGCTAGCTGTTGCAAGTGCTTGCATCTACGTTTTGCTTTTTTATCGTAAATCTCTGCATACTTTGTCGCTGTTTCTGTGAATACTGCTTGAATTTTAAAATACGTTTCATGAAATTTTTATTGCATTCGTTAAAAATATTCCACAGGCACCCGCTGCTTCATTCACATAAAAAATAAATACACGTGTTTCTTCATAACTGTATTTATGTGTTTCATAAGGGCCATCTCAGAAAGTTCAAATCTAAAAGTAATTTGAAGCCTTTGTCCATTTCACGGAAGGACTCGATACAAATGCACCAGTCGAGAGCTGACTCTTTCAGCTGTTAACGGCATAAGGACTCGTATAATTCATCAGCTAAGTTCTAACAATGCCATTCCTTCTAGGAATCAGTATATTATTTCGGCCTTTATACAATAAAGGATCGACTCATGTTGTCCCTATAAGTTTTGTATAGTTTTCTGTATCTATCATGGATCATTCTACAGCGAACCCCAGAAGATCAAAAGCAAAAACTCGCCGGCAGCCGTTGTTTCATTCACGTAAAGAATAATATAAGTTTCAACTTTTCTTTCAGGGGCATCGCTCGCGTTTGAAGTCGGACGTTAAGATTCCGTCGTGTAGTTCGAATTCTGCGGATCTCTGGAAGCGCTGTTTTATTTTTAATCTCACAGTTAGTTGCTTTTTGATCTGCAACGTCTGGACCGAGCGAGGGACGAGCTTACAAATTCAACAAATGTCAAAAGGATTCCTCAAATTCTGGCGTTGGCAAAAAGAATTTTCTTCTGAAGGAATAAACGGAGGCTTTTGAATGTTACATGAGGTTTTCTAATGTCAAGATGAGAGTAAAATAATTACCGAGAAAAAGTATCATTCTCGATATTATATTTCGGTGCAGAGGAAATATCCCGCGATATATGCAGCAGTTAGATATTTTTAATCATCTATACTGTATTTGAGCAGAAGAACTTTATCACTATATATTGAATCAATATATTGTGACTATGCTATTCAACACAACATAGGATTAGCACACAATAAAAAAAGAGTCTACATTGTTCCATCGAGAGGATAAGGAGACGAATTGACTGTGGAATGCCAGGCACGCGGCTATGTCAAATTGTCAATAGCCAGATGATTTCTCTGGGTGCCGTTCTCTTCATGGAGTTCATCCGCCTTCCATATGCATTTCCTCTAATTAAGGCTACTGGCTCGTACGCCATCTAAGCAACAGCACGTGGCCAGTGAGAAGGGATACAAGTGTAGTCACTTGAAATTAACCCCGCATGGGTCACTTCGTACGCCACGAGTAGGACTGGAGTAGAATTCTAACGCTCCCACTCCTGAGTCATCTAGGATTATAATATTATCTCCCACTGCGGGTTACAAAATCCTGCTATATGATAACCTTCCTAATGCAGGCACACCATTCAAACATACAGTAAAGAACGCCTCAGAATAGAAGCCTGCATACAAACTGCCTACAAAGGACTGCATCTTGGATGGCATTCCCCGCAGCCTGTCTATGTCATCCAAATCACTGCGAGTCCAGCCCGTTTTCAAGGAAATCTTGGTGAAGAGAACAAGCAATACGTCGTCTTTATGGGCCTTTCCTCATTGCCGGGAGCGCCGGAGGGAGAGTCATTAGTCCAGCTTGTCGAACTCAAGCAAATTTATGGTGTTGTTGTAATATACGGCGAGACTTGTCTCCAAACGAACTGCTTTGCACTGCGAAAGAAGTTGAGCGCCTTAACGCGCTTTTGTGGTTAAATTGATGCGTTTCAAAGTCTGTAAATTTAGAAATGAAGATCTAGACGATCCACAATGTGGACGTATTTGAATTTTCTTCCAAGCTTTATATCCTAAATTGAGATATCCGTTTAATATTACTAAATTGAGATCTCCGTTTAATATTGCTAAATTGAGATATCCGTTTAATATTGCTAAATTGAGATATTCGTTTAATATTGCTAAATTGAGATATCAGTTAAATATTGCTAAATTAAGATATCCGTTTAATATTGATAACTTGAGATATCAGTTTAATATTGCTAAATTGAGATATCCGTTTAATATTGCGGACACAGCAGTGTACAGTAAGCGTATTAGATATCGATTTATAAAGCTCATTTTTACTAAATAAGTCATCGTCAACGTTATACTAGGAGAAGAACTGCAGCCATCTTAGTAACACACTCTTCTGCACAGCGCATCAAAATACACAGCATCGAAGTACCAGAACTGTAAGACACACTAACGACAACAACTACAATACAAAATGGTGAATTCATTACGAAATGCGTCTCTAGAATGCTTGGATTACATATATGCAATTCACGAAAAAAATTAATTATGACTTGAGTACTAGAAAATGTACAGCCTGAGGGAGAAACTACAATGAAGCTGTAGGCTCATTTAGCACAAATTTCACGCATTGTAATGTCTAGTACTTTAGGCGGTAAGTGTAGTTTTGGAGCCTTGAAGCCACTCTACACTAGAGTCTTGCGCTTCAAACTAGAAACGGACAACATGTTTGGTCACCGTTTCTCAAGACCAGACAGTGGATGTTCATTTTAAGGTATTAATTTTCTCAAGACACAATGACTTACAAGAGTCGTATGCTTCTTTTCAAAGCTGGAATTGGCTCATCAAAATATTAGTTGAAGCTACCTTCAGTAATTCTCGACGCTTCCGAATCTAGGCACACTGTATAATGTAAACAAACAGAGTTAAGCACTGTTAGTTGGGACACTCAATTGTAGTTGCTATTTTGCAATAAAAAATTAATAGCCAGCTATGAATGTACAATTGCAATTACAGAAATCACTTGGAACACATTTTTGTTTTACGGTTGCATACATAAACTGCATAAAAATAAGGAAATTACGTGAGGTATGAAAAAGAATGCGTCCTGATTTTTCGGGATAAAAGTTCAGTATAATATACGACACATTTGTGTTCTCAAATATCCTGAAAGTCACAGTCGTTCGTCCTAAGCTTTTAGGTCAAAGGTTACAGTCGTTCGTTCTAAGTTTTTCGGTCAAAGGTTGCTAAGATTTTAGGCCAAAAGTTGTGAAACATTTGTGTTCTCAAATATCCTGAAAGTCACAGTCATTCATCGTAAGTTTTTAGGTTAAAGGTTGCTAATTTTTTAGATCAAAGATTGTGAAACATTTGTGTGCTGAAATATCCTGAAAGTCACAGCCGTTCGTCCAACGTTTTTATGCAAAAGGTTGTGAAAAAACGTACATCTTAGAAAAAAAGAAGTCATGCGCCTAGCATCTACTTGTCTCTCGTACAGGATTAAAACAAGACCCACTAAATCTTTTTCTAAATATTATTATCTATCTATCTATTATCTATTATTATTATCTAAAGATTAATTATTTTTGGACAGCATTTTGTTGTGAAATCATTTTTATTTGCTATTTGTCATCTCAAGAAATTTGTTTCGGTTAGAATGATAAAGTTTTTTGAAATTTTGAAAAATGTTGACAATAGACCACAGGGACCAACCCCCTTATATAGTTAATGTTTCAGATATGAGGTATGCACGGTTTATGTTATATGTTCTTCTAGCTGCTTTATTACACATGATGTCATTAATACCGTCAGGTCAGCCCGCCTGCCTCTGTTAGGGGCCCTTATACAAATTTAATATCCATGGTCCCCTCACCCTTTTGGAATTTTATGTTACTTTATATCCGTAATAAAAATTCCTATTTTATGCCCGTGCATTTCGAGGTTTCCTTTCCCTTCAATTTTACACCATTTTTTTCAATAGTGTTAACAGTTATGCTGTTTTTACCAAAATGCTGTGTGTGTGGGAAGTAAATACCGTGAATTGGAAAGGAAATTTATTTCCGCATCAGAAAACTCACTCTACAATGCAGTCGTAAAGTGAACACACTGACTTCTGAAAGCTCGGTAGCAATGACAACGCTTGTAAGAGTGATATAACTTCACCAATAGTTATCACCCGCCAACAAAGTGAGAAAGGTAATCAAGTTTTCGCTGGAGATTTAAGTATATAGCTTTGTTTGTTTATCCACCAAAAAAGTGGTAGAAGGAGTTGAGCAATGTTCATAATTTTTTTGCAGGGAGTCTGGTGCGTTGACCTGAATGTAACGCATGCCAAAAACTAGGATTAGCTGGCCGTCAAAAAATGACGGCGATGAATTTTGTTCACTGTCTACCCAAAAAGAGGCAGAAGGAGTACAGTCATAATAATAATAATTTTTTTAGGCAGTCAGGTGTGTTGACTGAGATGTGAAGAATGCCGAAATTTTAGAGTACACTGGCCATAAAAAATGACGGCATTAAATGTGCCCCTTACCGCTGGTAACGGTCTTACGCCACAAGGCGTTCAAGTTATACTCCTGTTTTCATCATCGCTTAGTGTTTTAGGTATTTCTATTTAATACTAAAACTTTAAACTTTATATGTGCTCGCAATCTTGCTTGCACACTCCTTGAGCCGTTACATTTTTAATATGAAATTGAGGTTGGGCTTGTGAATATGGCGTTCGTCCAGCCATAATTGGAGAATGAATCATGACTTCTAAAAAGCAGTAGAATAAATATTTCCACCACTAAGTAATCTAAAGGGTCATGAGTAGTCTAGCCTATATTGCGTACGAAAACCTGAGTATCGAAATAAAACGTAGAGCAAGAACCACAATAAGCAACGGATGGTAGCAGTTACTGTAACTTCATCCGTAAAGACAGTAAAATTAAAATGATCGGATCTGCAGTCAGCATTTCCGTGGTAACGACAGTGCTTAATTAGTGAAGGGTTGAAGTTATATCTTCATTGACTTAACGTTGGCGAAAAAATTTACAGGCTACATATGCTTTTTCTTAGTATCGTAACTTATCATTAGCTACACAAAGTAAAATTAATTCAATTTACCCATATAATATACTTACCCATATAATATATATGGGTAAGTAGTCTTTCACATCTTCATATCATTTCATTTCAATATCCAACAAATGAATATGCAATGCAATAAAACATCAAATCAACGACTGTGTCAGAATATTTTCCTTCACGTACGAGATTGTCAATGAAGCTTGTGAATTAAGTTTTATTTAGCAAGAAATAACACATGACAAGGGGGTTTTCACGTCTTCATTGGATTAAAAAAGCGGTATCTAGTATTTTTGTTTGTTTATATCCTGCAATGCCGTTGGTGTCGTGGTGGCCGCTGATTGGCTGAATGTTGTCCCAGTGTGTTTTCTTCTGCCTGACATAATAATAATAATAATAATAATAATAAAAAACCATTTATTTTTCTCATAAGTAGATCTCTTTAAGTGACTTGTGATCTGACTCCCAATGTTCGGCCTTGCTTTTGGCTTCAGAAGTTGGAGGAAGGTTACTGCCAAGGTTTTCAAGTGAATTTGATGTAAAGATGACATAGCCAAATGCAATGTTTTATTCATGAGTGCCAATGCACATTTATTGCCGTCAATTTTGAGGGACGGGCACACTCTTAATTATTCCTCTGGTGAGTAGTAACCTCACATTTGTATGCATTTTATGTATATTTACTAGAAATAGAACTCTATGGAAACAAGATAGCTGAAAAATGAAAATTAAAGTTTACACTGACGATGGACAACTAATGTAACATGCCTACAGAGCTGGATTTCTCATAGTTATTGATGAAATTTTGGTTTGGGTCCGTCACCACATTTTGATATTGATACTTTCTACAGTTTAAAGGAGCCTTTTAAGACTTTTTCATCCATACCATTTTTTGTGCAAATGCTTCGTTTTTGGGTTATAGCGCAGGTAAGTTCCCATTGTTTTTCTATGGGAGATAATAACCGGCGATTTTAGAGGCTTGCTATCGGCTCATAGGAACCTAACCGAGCCTCCCTAACCTAACCAAACCTAACCTAAAATAGGTTAGTTTAGGTTTCTTGGGGTTACCGGCTATTTTTCCCCATAGGAAAACAATGGGAACTTACTAGCGCTATATCTCGAAAACGAAGCATTTGCACAAAAAATGGTATTCGTGAAAAATGTCTTGAAATGGCTCCTTTAACAAAGAGGAAGTGTCAAAATAACAAAAACTGATTACGGACCTAAACCCAACTAATACCTGGCGGCTATGGGGCTGAGCCTATCGGGTCGTCTGTTGCCGCCTAATGTGACAGTGCATCTTAATTCTAACTTAATTCTATTTCAGCCACATACTCCGGTTAGCTATTTCTCTATCACTGTTGCAGACAATTGACTAACTATAGTACTGTATTTTAGATTGATCTTCAGTGCCGCCCATAAATACTGCCAAAGGAGTATCTGCGAGGATGTATGGTATTCGTCGTGTCTGTGTGTGTTCCCATCTGGGCTTGGTGGGTAGCGGGCTAGAAGGTCATTGGGAACTTGAAAATTACACCAATACTTTAGAGGCAATCTGTGGGTGAATTTTGACGTTAATATATGAAAATAAAACAGAAAGAAGTGTAGTACAAAGAGCTAACTAAGAGGCAGTGAACTACAATATATTACGAGCGCTAGAACTTCCAAAATTAGAGATAATAGGTACGGTCAAAATATGCAAAACATAACCCTCAGGGGGCATAGGATGGGCCGTAGGGTTAGGTTAGTTGTTAAGTTTGACCAGATATCAGCTGATCGAAAAATCGTGACGTCAGTCACAGCCCAAGCAGCGCTCCAGCCTATGACGTCATTGCGGACCACGCGCGCTCTAAGTTAGAAGTAAAAGCGTATGAGGCAATATGGCCGACCGCCCCAATCGCTGCCAGTTCGACTATACGCTTAGCACGGCACATCAGAACAGAGAAAGTTACTGACGGCCTCCATAACCTGGTCAGAGAGTACACTGAACATTACCTCCATCAATGACTCATAATACATACATCCATTGTAGACAATGGCGATACCACGCATTTCTGATCAACCTGAAGTCAGAAGCAGTAAGAGGATTGCAGAGACAGACTGGCCGGAATCGGTGCAGCAGCTGTGCAGAGCTGCAGAGACGAGCACCTCGGGAGGGCAGAGGCCTGCACAATTTCTTGTCTGCCACAAGCTCCTCCGCACTGAACGGCTCATCTATCATGCCTTGCATCGACACACGGGCAGGATATGAGTGACATGCTCATATTCTGCCTTAAGTGAACAAGCCCGTCATGTCCTGACTTGCATCGACACTTCTCTGTAAGATAGTGCAGCAGTGATGAATGGATCGACATGTCTCTTTTTTTTTCAGAAATATGAGAGGTGCGGTGAACCTCTCTTGGATTTCTGGGAGATAACCAAATCAAAAATTGCTCTCGTAGCCTAACACTATATTTATGCTTAACCCATTACTGGACGGACGATAAACGCTTTTGTAGTACAGAACACAATGATAGAAGTAACCATGTATGCATGGTCAATGGTCATTTGTTTGTAAAGGGTAAATACCTACGAATTGCTCTTTGCTTTTGGCAGGTTGTTGAAGTGAATGAACAGACTAATCAACCTCTAGAAAGTGTATGGCGTTGCCTGGAGGCTCAGTACATATTATTCACAAATATGAAATGATGAGCGTCTTCGTAGAAAGAAAATAATGGCTGATACGACAGCACTTTCATAGGAAGTGAATAATTTACATAGATACCATTTCTCAATTCACTAAGATCAATCATCAATTACTGTTGCGAGACGTATTCTTTGGATTCTTATGAAAACGAATTTTTAATTGTTATTAGTACCTTATTGTGCGTTAATTTAGGTTGAGGAAAAAAGAACGTGTAAACAACACCGACACCTTTCTAGTGGCTAGAGAGAAAAGAAAAAAAAGTGGAAAGAAAACAACATAATTTTTTGATTTACGACAATAGATGAATTTGTGTCCATAGCAAAAGAATTAAGTAATGATAACAATATGATAATATCGTGCCTTGAACAGTAACTGCAATACACTCACTAATTAAAACGTCGTGGTTCCAATAGACAGACATTGGCTAAGGTACTAAGCATCTCCATATCCAACCTGGACAGTACGAAGTACGTTTTTTAAATTTCATATCTTCAGTAAAAACTGTTGCGGAAGAAATATGATCTGACTACTTCTTACTCAGGTACTGCCCAAGTTCTCAGCTCACTGTACAGAAGTGATAGCGAGCTTTGTATAGGCGACAATGATGTGTTTTTGTGTGTGTCCAAACCCAAGGCTATGCGAATAATATCTGTTCGGCGCAGTGTTCCTGTCAGACTCTTGCCGCGTGATGCTGTACTGTGTTGCCGGCTGTGGGTTTCCAAGACTACTTTAGTTGCCTGTTGGAGAAGAAACAGCATAAAAAAGCTTTGAAATAATTGCATTCATTCTATCCGTGTAATATGCAGGGTTATCGCACTTGTCTTATTAGCCTTCCAAATGAAGGGGTCGAGCCGTTGGATTCCAGCCAACATACGACAAGCCCTGAAAAACTTAGGGAAGCGCTCCCACATTTTTTAAAGGTTCAGGTATTAAAACTGAAACACAACAGTAAAATAATTTGATCGATAAAAGACACGTGAACCTGTTGTCAATACGCCAGAAGTCGCTTGGGAGAAGAAAGCTTCACCGCAAACAACTAACGGCCCCGCCGACACCCATTGCATGACACAACTTCACACTACAAGAATATGACAAGCACTGAGAGAAGGTCCCCCTAGACGCAATTTTTGCGCATCCCCGAACACACACTGCCTACACACACAGTAGGCACTGTTGTCTGTACATCCTCATTTTTGCTTTACTATACAGCGAACTATATATAAATAACAATCGACAATTTGTGAAATCAACACACACTGCAACAAATTGAACTGCTTTGAAATCCTGAGACTAAGCTGCAAATGGGCTAGGCGACAAGGGACTAATGACAAAACATTCATTGCCGAAAATATGAAAAAATTAGAGCGTAGGATAAAAAACAAAAATAATAATAATATTTGAGAACGCGAGGAAAACCTTTCGATGCGGCCCGATATTCCGTCAAATCAAGTCCCGGACTACGAATTCAATCAAACTATGTGATGTAATTGCACTTGTTTAGACAAGCCTGTGCATCGCTCGCTAATTCGAAGAAGAGACATGAATGCATTGCCAATCTGCACAACTCTCGCTGTAATTTAAGTAATTGGATTTATTGAATCAATTTGCTCAAAATTGGTATTGACATACGTTTGTATAAAGGCAGAATGACTTTGACTGAATACGTCGCAGCAGTGACTGCATTCGGTCTTAACGTGCGTTAGTAATCATCTATTGTATTGTAGGCATCTAGCTGATGGCTGGATCAATAAGATCGCACTCACTGCTCACTACCAGAACTGCATGCTAATGAGTCATGCCTTGGGTTGCAAGATTAAATGATCTGAGAATGCGAGAGATTCCTGAATAACTACGCAGGTGCTCGCTTTCAATGGAGTGTAGCGGGCTGTTGGGTGCTGCAGTATTAGATTGCAGCTGCAAGTATGTCACATTGAATAATAATGAACCAGAGCGATGTACATGTGCGATGCTGCAGCCTGGATCATTCTACCTGTACCGTAGACAAATACCATGAAAATTGGCACTTATAATATTATTATCGACATCATAATTCTGCTTGTTTCTTCTTTAGTTAGTTAGCTAGTATGACCGCGACGCTTTCATCAGTATGACATAGGAAACTAGAGCACTCTGAGAGCGCATACCTCCGCCATGCGAGGCAACGGTAGCAAAATATTCAAATTGGCTCTGAAACCATAATTTTCTTTATATAAACTCCAAAATCTAATCATTTGTGCCTTTTAATAGTAATAACAGCTTGTGTAATTTTCTTGAAGATCCGTTCATAACTTTTTGAGTTATACTGCTAATAAACGTTAAGACAAACTTTTAGCTGCTTCTTTTCTAGTATTTTGTGTATTATTGATAAAGTTAAAGCCCCAGCCTCGATAGATCGGCTCTTCCGCTGCCAGGCCTGAAACATATTTGCTTGACGCAATCTTGTCATTCCTAGAATTCCAAGCTTGAACCTTGACGCACCTGCAGGGGCAGCAATAAATCTGAATCCTTTTACTCCAATTATATCACAAAACAAACATGGAACATTGATGCAGGCTTCCGTATGTCGGAAATTTCCGAAAGCAATAACTTGGCCAATCTGAGCGCGCCACCCGTCCACTCGATCAGCATGAGAGATCCTCATATCGAATTTTGCTGTGGATCCTACGCCGAAAAGTGATTAATGAGCGGCACTAATTACCAGCGAGAAGTAATCTTGAAAATCGGCAAATTTTTTCCTGGCGGTAATGCCATAGGACGGAACTTATTTTTGACTTCAGGCTGTGCAGTGGAGCGGATGTGTGTGTGTGTGAATAACGGTGGGTCCTGGTGGTGGGTGCAGGGTCTTTGTGGTGGGTGCATAGTCCTTTTAGTGGGTGCAGGGTCCTTGTGGTGGTTGCAGGGTCCTTTTGGTGGGTGCAGGGTCTTTGTGGTGGGTGCATAGTCCTTTTAGTGGGTGCAGGGTCCTTGTGGTGGTTGCAGGGTCCTTTTGGTGGGTGCAGGGTCTTTTTGTTGGGTGCATAGTCCTTTTAGTGGGTGCAGGGTCCTTGTGGTGGTTGCAGGGTCCTTTTGGTGGGTGCAGGGTCTTTTTGTTGGGTGCATAGTCCTTGTGGTGGGTGAATAGTCCTTGTGGTGGGTGCAGGGTCCTTGTGGTGGGTGCAGGGTCTTTTTGTTGGGTGCATAATCCTTGTGGTGGGTGAATAGTCCTTGTGGTGGGTGCAGAGTCCTTTTAGTGGGTGCAAAGTTCTGGTTTTGGGCACAGATAGGGTCATGGTGTGGATGTAGAGTCTTGGTGGTGGGTGCAGGGTCCTGGTGGTGGGTGCAGGGTCCTGGTGGATGATGCAGGGTGAGTGCTGGTGGTGGGTGCTTCGTAATGTAATATATTTGTAATGCTATGCAATAAATAGAGTACACACAGAGATATTAACCAGAAGCTTGTGAATTTTAGCGCTCGTCAAGCTATTGATGTGTGCAATATGCACAACATACAAGTAAGTTATTGCTTCACACTATCGTGTAATTCAGTGTATTTGGTTGAATCATTTTCGAACACCGACTGGTGAATTTTCTTTGCCTAGGCCTAATTCGAAATCGCTGCATTGGTACTTATGTTGGCACTAACCAATACCGATGAATTTTTCAAGCATACATCAATGTTTGAACATTAGTTAGCATACTGACGTCCGACCGCTGTATCCATAACTTCAAACATCGCACGCGACCTTTGTAATTTTGTAATTCCAAGTCTGTTGTAAATTTTTCCCTAATCTTCAGATTCCGAGGCAGGTTTACAAGAGATCGCGAGCAATTTTTGAGACTGTAAAAGTCTCGCAGCGAAAATCTTGCCCTCTTACAGAGAACACCTCCTGAGACTCTCCAGAAACGCCTTTCTTTTTTTCGTGCAGCGGCTGCAGCTCGACCAGTTTTAAAACTGTGAGCCTTACTGCTCGTTAATTTCCCTTGCTAGGGCATATCGAGTTCCCTCGCTCGCACGAGTGCGACCTGCGAGGGTTAGTGCAGCTCTGGCAGCTGCCGGGAGACATCAGTGAGGGAAAATCAGAGGGTTATTGGCTACTTATTAACCCAAATAATACAGCCATATACAGTTGGTCGTGAGAACTGCTTGGAGCAGTGTATAGGGATCACTCGTTGTGTGGATGTGGTCATTAAGTAATGACTGTGGTAATTAAGAGTATTGAATCAGCCGTTTTGTAATTTTTCATATCTAGGTCAACCCACCCGAGATTGTAATGATAGCTCAATTCCTTCTGGCAGCTTTTTGGGCTGAAAACATACATATATATATATATATATATTTAGAATAGAAGCAGTTGAATAAATTTAGATACCCACGACGCGCGTTTCGCTGTTCTCCAGCTCATCAGGTGGGAGGGTCAAAGTTGGTAAATTTAGTTTTTGAAATCTTGCGAAATTTAGAGAGGTTACCATAGGAAAGTGTAACTATGATACCGGCTATTCCAAAAGTATAAATGATATTTCTAATCAAGCAAATGTTTCGTCGATTCTCAACTACAGTCCGCTGCGTAGACTGCTTCTAATCGAAATCTACATATATGCCATCTCAAGAAAATAATATATCAGAAGCCATGGCAATTGAATTCAATACGTGCAGTAGGCGGCGGACAACTGCAAATGTTTCATATGGATGCTGTATCTTGAAGAGTTTTCTACCATCACCAGAAGCCTACCAACGCTTCAACTTAACTTTCAGCTATTGTGTGGTGTGTATTCGCTAATTGTGGGATTTGTATTTACGACGAAGACTGCTATGCTGATGTACAAGCCTTTTATCTACGACAGGTTGTAAACTGTCGCCCTCGGTGCATCTGCGTGTCTGCAACGTGCAGTAATGGGAGTTAACGCATCGGACTGTAGTTGAGAATTGGCAAAACATTTGCTTGATTGGAAATTTCCTTTATACTTTTGGAATAGCCGGTATCATAGTTACACCTTCCTATGATAACCTCTCTAAATTTCGCAAGATTTTAAGAACTAAATTTACCAACTTTGATCCTCCCACCTGAGCTGGAGAACAGCGAAACGCGCGTCGTGGGTATCAAAATTTCTTTAACTGCTTCTAATCGAAATCTACATTGATGCCATCTCTAGAAAAAAAATATATATAGGCACTTACAGAACGAAGGCATCACCTCTTTACTTCGCGGGTGATTTTAAAAATAATAGTGTGGAAACTAAAAGTTTAATACTTCGAACCAAATACGACACACACAACTGCATAGATCTTGTAGCCCCAGAGGGTCTTGTCCCTTTAAATACGGAATCTAAAATTGAGGTTGCGCTTCTCTGTGGTTCTGTTTTATTCAGGGTTAGGTCAATCGGTCCCTGGACATTTCGAGCAAGGCCCAGTTCGAGCGAGCTCAATATAAGACGTTTCGAGGGGAGCCCGTTTCGAGGAGGGCCCAATTCGAGCGAGCTCAATACGAGACGTTTCGAGGGGGTCCCAGTTCGATCGAGCTCAATACGAGACGTTTCGAGGAGGGCCCAGTTCGAGCGAGCTCAATACGAGACTTTTCGAGAGAGGCCCAGTTCGAGCGAGCTCAATACGAGACGTTTCGAGGAGGGCCCAGTTCGAGCGAGCTCAATACGAGACGTTTCGAGGAGGGCCCAGTTCGAGCGAGCTCAATACGAGACGTTTCGAGGGGGGCCCAATTCGAGCGAGCTCAATACGAGACGTTTCGAGGGGGGCTCGTCTTGAGCGCCGCGACGTTGCGGTGAGTCGATCGTGGGAATTAATGTCCATACGGAATGCATGCTACGCGATACTTTTATACGCTCAGTTAATGATTTTTTACTCATATTTTATTTTTTATTCGGCCGCACATGCGACGCTTTTAACCATATTTGTCAACACGTTTCTTAATTAAGTCTGCAAGTAGCTGAATTCGCGTCATATGAAAACGTAATTTGAGAAATAATCTAAGAAACCCTAATTAACATGGATCTTGAGGCAGGCCTAACACTTAGAAGCGAATATGATACGGCGATGACACCCGCTAGTCAAAAGAATGATTTTTTTTAGCTAGTCGTCCGAACGTTATGTTGAACTCTCGTAAACACAGCTTTGAGATTGCCAAGAATTGGTGTAAAAATGTTTACCGTCAGTTCAGTTTACACTGCAAGTGCCGTTAGTTAAGTTTTGGACATATCATTATATCTGGAGGGATTTATAACTCATAATTCTTAGCAGGTGTGTGCTATTTAAATGGGCACATTAGCGCATTCGGACGCAAAGATGACGATACTCGTTCTTTTGACTAGCGTGTGGCATGGCCTTTAGAAGTCTTTCCAAGTGATTAACACATCGATCTTTCGTGCCTCAGTTAACAATAAGTAAATAAATAAATATACAAGTAGATAGTAAATAAGAATAATTGCTGCCAATAACCATCGACGATTCAAAAAGGGGTTGTTTACCTCGATCGAATAATCTCCCGCTCGATTGGGTGCTCACTCGAACTGGGCTTCGCTCGAAACGGTCAGGCCCCGGGTAGGCTTAGTTAACTAAGGGTAGTTATGCTAACTTAGGTTAGCTTGGGTTAAGTCAAAAAAGTAGAAGGTAGTTGCCAGTAGGTGCTGCAGTCAAACGGGAGAGATCCGCTCTACATTCATATATTTCTATACGTAGGAAAGTGTCGTCCATAACCAGCACGTCTTGCCGTGCATTGAGTGGAAGTACTCGTCTTTGTGTGCTCCTGTAGCACGGATGCTACACCTATTCTCATTCCCGCTAGAGCACGGGAGAGCGTGCTGGTTGTAAGACAACAGTAGTTGCGCTGTAGTTTAATCGTTTCATACGGTCACTGCTAGCATGCATGTAGAGTTTAGAATAAAGAACATTTTTTCTACTTACAACTAAACGCGTTCCGTTGAATTATTAGTTTATATTAACTAGCAAGCTCTCCGTTGTGATTAATAAAGGCGTTTTCTCAATAGTTCCCTACTTTCTTGTGCACCGGCGGTAAAGCGAGCTGCTTTTCGATTTCACTTTTTACCTCAGTTGTACACGTTTTGTTTTAATTTTTTCTTTTCAAATTTGTGTTGCTAAGTGAATGAAAGAGATGCGCCTATTCGACCTTGAGATTTCACTCATCTTAAGTGCAGCTCCTTACCAGGGGGCGTTTCTATTGCTCAGGATTCGAGCGTAAGTGTTTGTGAAACTCAAAGTCCGCTGCATGAACATTGACCAATCTAGTAATAGGGACGGATTCCCAAGAGTCGCAATTGCCATGACGCCTTCCGTCTTCTGGTAGCATAGCTCTGACAATCTGTGATTGACTGCAACCGTTCACTTCTTTAGGGCGTGTTGGCATGTATCTGCAGCATGAATCAGTGCATGTGGGTGTCCCAATAGGAGGTGCGGTTTAGTTGACTTCACCTCTTACATATGACTGCAAAACAATAAGCGTGTAAAGCGGAAATAACATAGACAGGAAACTACTCTCGCTTTCTAGCTATAAAAGGTATAAGCTACGAAGATGCGTAGGGTAATAAAAAAACAGCTCATAGCAAGTACACCAAAATATATAATTGAGAAATATCTAACACACATATCAATATGAGATTGCTTACTTACATATAACAGCTCTGAAAGTCTAGATATTTAGCAAACGCTATGGTGTAGCACATATGAAATGGTGATTAGAGAAAAATACGACATATAACAATTTAGTATTTACATAATGATATTGATTTCTAAATAAAAAATATACAAAAACCATTTATGGAAGTTCTGGGGGATTAGCTAATGACAACAATTAATTTGTATTAGCAAATTTCCAGTAGTTGAATTCCCTATAGAATGATGACGCGTAAGCAATTATTAGCAATAATTGTGGCGACGAGCAGTGCTGTGCCGAGAAAAAGCTGGAATGCAAAAATCCTAAATGGACGACTCGCAATAACCTTTAGTAAGTTGAGCACATAGAAGACTATAGGACGACTGGTAGAGTTTCTTTCAATAATTTAAGTCACCCCTGGACTCATAGTAATATTGTATGTAAGTTGCTGGTAGTGCGTCGTCTCCCCTATCGTGGCAAGCTTGGAATATCGATATTAATGGGTTGGAAAAAACGTTCGTTTTTTTTTTTCAAGTGAAAATTCATGTTCCACACAAGTTTTAGACATTAGAGAACATCTGCGAATTGTCTAGTTGTCAGACTGCAATCGCATTTGACCATAGCTTCGCAATCGGAAATTTATAATCGTTTATCGGCTGCTTTTTAGCAAATAATGAGTGGTATCCGATAACCGTTGATAAATGTCAGTAAATTTATCGGCTACTTTTGAGCAAATAATGAGTGGTATCCGATAACCGTTGATAAATGTCAGTAAATTTATCGGCTACTTTTGAGCAAATAATGAGTGGTATCCGATAACCGCTGATAAATGTTAGTAAATTTATCGGCTGCTTTTGAGCAAATAATGAGTGGTATCCGATAACCGCTGATAAACGTCAGTAAATTTATCGGCTGCTTTTGAGCAAATAATAAGTGGTATCCGATAACCGCTGATAAATGTCAGTAAATTTATCGGCTGCTTTTGAGCAAATAATGAGTGGTATCCGATAACCGTTGATAAATGTCAGTAAATTTATCGGCTGCTTTTGAGCAAATAATGAGTGGTATCCGATAAAAGCCGACAAATACCTATAAATTTATCGGCTGCTTTTGAGCAAATAATGAGTGGCATCCGATAACCGCTGATTAATGTCAGTAGATTTATCGGCTGCTTTTGAGCAAATAATGAGTGGTATCCGATAACCGTGGATAAATGTCTATAAATTTATCAGCTGCTTTTGAGCAAATAATGAGTGGTATCCGATAACCGCTGATAAATGCCTATGAATTTATCGGCTGCTTTTGAGCAAATAATGAGTGGTATCCGATAACAGCCGATAAATACCTATGAATTTATCGGCTGCTTTTAAGCAAATAATGAGTGGTATCCGATAAAAGCCGACAAATACCTATAAATTTATCGGCTGCTTTTGAGCAAATAATGAGTGGTATCCGATAACCGCTGATAAATGCCTATAAATTTATGGCTGCTTTTGAGCAAATAATGAGTGGTATCGGATAATAGCAGATAAATGTCTGTAAATTTATCGGCTGCTTTGGAACAAATAATGAGTGGTATCCGATAACAGCAGACAAATGAATATAAATTTTCGATTGGGAATGTTAGCTGGCCGATGTCAATCTCTTTAGGCCGGCCAGAGCGAGCTGCGTCTCTTGCTGGAACGTCCTTCATTGAAGTTGAGTAAGTAAGCCATTCCTGGCACGCCCGTTCTGAACCAGCATTCACTCCATACACACTGCAAATCTTTCAGCCAGTGTCTGCTGCTTTCTTTCACTCTCTCTAAGCAGCAAAAAAAAAAAAAAAAAAAAAAACACAAATACCGGTAGTGCTCCGCCTGAGCCTTCCTTNTCTGTGATCATGGATCTTCTTTTTTTCATTCTTTTGTTTTCTCCACCCGCTGGGCTGGTTGCGTGGGGGTTTGTTAACCTCATGGAGTTTCTCCGTTCCTACGTCGCCAGCCTGGTGTGATTTAATGATAATAATAATAATAGCTCAGACAATCTGTGGTTGACTGCAGCCGTTCACTTCTTTAGGACCAGCTGGCATGTATCTGCAGCATTAATCAGTGCATGTGGGTGTCCCAATAGAAGTGTGCAGCTTATTTGACTTTACCTCATATATATGACTGCAAAACAATAAGCGTGTAAAGCGGCAATAATATGGACTAGAAACTACTCTCGCTTTCTAGCTATGAAAGATATAAGCTACGAAGATGCGTAGGGTAATAAAAAACAGCTCATAGCAAGTACACCAAAATATATAATTGAGAAATATCTAACACACATATCAATATGAGATTGCTTACTTACATAACAGCTCTGAAAGTTAAGATATTTAGCAAACGCTATGGTGTAGCACATATGAAATGGTGATTAGAGAAAAATACGACATATAACAATTTAGTATTTACATAATGATATTGATTTATAAATAAAAAATATACAAAAACCATTTATGGAAGTTCTGGGGGATAAGTTAACGACAACAATTAATTTGAATTAGCTAATTTCCAGCAGTTGAATTCCCTATATAATGATGACGCGTAAGCAATTATTAGCAATAATTGTGGCGACGAGCAGTGCTGTGCCGAGAAAAAGCTGGAATGCAAAAATCCTAAATGAACGACTCGCAATAATCTTTAGTAAGTTGAGCACATAGAAGACTATAGGACGACTAATAGAGTTTCTTTCAATAATTTCAAGTCACCCCTGGACTCATAGTAATATTGTATGTAAGTTGCTGGTAGTGCGTCGTCTCCCCTATCGTGGCAAGCTTGGAATATCGATATTAATGGGTTGGAAAAAACGTTCGTTTTTTTTTCAAGTGAAAATTCATGTTCCACACAAGTTTTAGACATTAGAGAACATCTACGAATTGTCTAGTTGTCAGACTGCAATCGTATTTGACCATAGCTTCGCAATCGGATATTTATAATCGTTTATCGGCTGCTTTTGAGCAAATAATGAGTGGTATCCGATAACCGTTGATAAATGTCAGTAAATTTATCGGCTGCTTTTGAGCAAATAATGAGTGGTATCCGATAACCGCTGATAATTGCCTATGAATTTATCGGTTGCTTTTGAGCAAATAATGAGTGGTATCCGATAACAGCCGATAAATACCTATAAATTTATCGGCTGCTTTTGAGCAAATAATGAGTGCTATCCGATAACCGCTGATAAATGCCTATAAATTTATGGCTGCTTTTGAGCAAATAATGAGTGGTATCGGATAATAGCAGATAAATGTATGTAAATTTATCGGCTGCTTTGGAGCAAATAATGAGTGGTATCCGATAACAGCAGACAAATGAATATAAATTTTCGATTGGGAATGTTAGCTGGCCGATGTCAATCTCTTTAGGCCGGCCGGAGCGAGGTGCGTCTCTTGCTGGAACGTCCTTCATTGAAGTTGAGTAAGTAAGCCATTCCTGGCACGCCCGTCTGAACCAGCATTCACTCCATACACACTGCAAATCTTTCAGCCAGTGTCTGCTGCTTTCTTTCACTTTCTCTAAGCAAAAAAAAAAAAAAAAAAAAAAAAAAACACAAATACCGGTAGTGCTCCGCCTGAGCCTTCCTTACAGGGGCTCAAATTCATGTGAATGTAGTCTCTGAACCGATCCAATAGAATATCCAAAGAGGAAGAATATAGAAACAATGATTAGAAGACAGGAAAGTTGGTACGAATTAAAAGAAACGAACTTTTTCACCAACCAAATCATATTACATCTGCCAAGGAATTGATAGTTTTGTTGGAAATTGTGCCTTTCAATAAAGTAACTCAAAAAATGCGATTGGATCTTCATGAAATTTACAGGGTTTAGTAACTATCTAAGGAGGAACAGATAAATAACTTTTTGTGCAGATCCGTTGAACCATTTGTTGCTTTCTGCTTATCTTGGCAACATAGCTTACCACGTTATAAAAATTCCTAATGAAATTTCTGGGGAATATTTAAAATGTTACAAGGAGCAAATGACCAAATTTTTCTGAAGATCCGTTCTTCCACTTGTTTGTCTCTCTGTTTGTTTTTCTATTAGCCAGTAATATAACACCAAAAATGAACGGATTTTTTTAGTTGATAGGAACTATTAGTATGGTAGGAGGCTCACATGACCACAATTTGGTGATGATTGGTTTGTCTGTTTGTGTGTTTCTCTCTAGGTTTATGTTTTTGTTTCTCAGAATATAATTAAAAATTTTATTGACGGATCTAAAAAAAATTTACAGAAGCTTCGAGGAACGTTCCGAGGAAAAGGTATTCAAATTTTGTAAAAAAAAAAGTCGTGGATTCAGGGCCGATTGGAATTCTCCGTTAACACTGTGTCGCTTGGCGGATGTATGCGCTCTCAGAGTTTAATTTTGGCTATTTTTATTATCATATTGAATAGCTTAAGCCTCTGTCTTCCCTAGAAAGGCAGTCTAACACTACAACAAGAAGCAAGGAACATACAATATGTCAATAGAAAAATGAAACCAATAAATCAACGCCCGTGGGAACAGCCATTCGGAAAGAAGAAAAAGAACAGAATACAAGTTTATATAAGGGACCATTGAGCTTGAAGAACCAAATCAGACAATCAATGGCTTACTTTAGCTTACTTTAGTTATCATGGTTATTTAAGATACTGTTAGGTTATTCAGATATGCCTTCTCGTATTTTACTGTCGAAGTGTTGGGTAATGGAGCGACCTCCTTACAGTTGGCTGAATTACAGTCCTTCGTAAGCTGTGTACCTAGAATTAGTTAGGTACACAGTCGCTCTTAAGACTGTGTCTTAAGAATGATATAGTCGCTCTTACGAGTGATCTTCAATCATTCATCACACCAGTAATCACATGAAGTGTCTTCAGAAAATAACAAGCCTGGGATTGAAGTTACCCGTTCGATTGGGTTCCAAAATTTATCACTTTAGGCTTAACTTGTCTGGAACTGCAGGCAGGTGCGCTGGCTTCGACCCAACGAATAGAGCTCCAAGCATAGATTCTAATATATAGGTTTCCAGATTTCCAGAAATTTAGTTTCTCTCTCCCTAAACTGGAATTTTCAACCGGCTCAGCGTAATCGGGTTGCGTTTAACGCCCGAAGCCCAGACACAGAGTTGGAAAGCTAAGAAGTCAAGTCTCGACGGCTTAATTTCAGCGCCCAATCGAACACGACTTTGGAAGGGCAGTTGTAACTTCGACAAACAGACAAAGATTGGTGAAACTTTCGAGTGACTACTAAAAACGCTACCAAAGTTTTCAAGTATATAAAGAAATAATGAGATGGCTTAAAAATCTTGAACTGACGCTTTTATCTGGAGACACGTGTAGTAAATATCACATAATAAAAGTTTAAAACATGATGATATTACCAGTCCATTAGCAGGCGCGCATATGCGTTCACGTTTACACTTCTTGATACGAGCGGAAATCTAGCGACCGTTTACTGCATCGCACAACAAACGACTGCTTTTACAGTCCCCTGCAACGAAGGGAAGGCGAGGCCGTATAGGCAACGGTTTGTTCGAATTAAGATCCTTTTGGCACGAGTGACTCAAAAGCCCGGTGCTTACTAACAACTTTCGTTGCCGCTAGCAGCCTAGAGCCAACTCAGCTAATCCGACTGCGTAGTCGAGGCCGCAACTTCAGCGTGACGTCTCTCAACATCAAACACTAACTTTACAAAGATAAATCCCTTCGGAACCAGACTGCGCATAATTAGGTGGGATGGTTGAAAGTTCACCATTGGACGATTTTTTATACAGTGTAATTTTGCATACGCTGAAGCCGTGCCGCGGCTTCGTCAACGGAAAAGTTGAGTTGTTTCTAGCCTGCTAGCGACCACGAAAATTGCTACGTTGGCACCGGGCTTAAGTTTGTTCTCGCGTAAGTCGGTGCTAGCTCCGTGTTGTGGGTTTCCGCGAGAAATTTAAATTTCATCTAAAGACATTGTTGTTGATATTTCATGTCAGTAATTATTAGGCTGTACAGTGAATTTTATTAGAAGGACCATGTCAAACAGACGCGTGGTGCAGTAAAGAGCCTGATAACATTTAATGTATGTTGCCGCACACAGACATCACCTGTAATTGAGTGCTTCCAAGTCCTAGGAATTCATTAGATGACACAATCACGTCTCATTTCAAAGGAATTATGCCCACTGGATTCGTTGCGACGATACAAAGGAACAGACGATACAAAGGAACAGATTTCTGGCCTTGATCCGCAAAAAAAATAATAATAGTTTCACAGCTGTTAGCAGTCTGATCAGCTGGATAGGTAACACAATCATCTCAATTTTCAAGTAGCCGTATATGCTTGTATGTTAGTCAAGCACATCTTCTTTCCTGTGCGGCCTGGTCTTGATTATGGAAACATTATCGCTTGTTCTCCAGCCAACAGTTGGTTAAGGATGGCATACTATTTTCTTATCCACACTGTGCCAGTCGTATCTTGCATACATTGCAGTACAATTGATTAATGCTGGTAACTGCTCTCCGTCCTCACAGGAAATAGTTGAATACCACAATCACTTTAAATTTCAAACTAAGTCTGGTAAATGTGTCTTATAAAGTAATGACAATTAGCTAGATGGCACAGTCATATTAAATCGTGCATTAGTGCATGGTGCTCGGCCTGGAGTATGAAGCTGAATGCCAGTAAGACCAAATCGATGATTGTCAGTCGGTCTCGGACACTTTTACCGCAGCATTCCCAACTAGAGATTGGTGACACTTTNCATCCCCAACTAGAGATTGGTGACACTTTGCTTCAGGAGTCTAGCTCATTGAAGATTCTAGGTGTCGTCTTTGATGGGAAGCTCACTTTTGAGCCGTATATTAGAAGGTTGGTGTCACGTGCTTCCACTAAGATTGGGCTCCTGCGTAAGATGAATTCTGTGTTTGGTGACAGTCAGGTTGTCCGCAGATGTTTTTATGCTGAAAAATTTGTTTCATGCTTTAATCGCAAGTTTATTAGAAATTTAAAAGCAAAGAAAAGAGTTAATAAAATCATTGTATACGTATAATTGAAAACGTTTCGGAGTCCAGCTCCATCATCAG
>LQNS02007217.1:12627829-12658132 GCA_001587735.2 Parhyale hawaiensis | reverse complement strand
AGGCTTTTAAGTCGGCTGTTAATGGTTTTTTGCTGGATTTCCTTTAGCAGCGTTTTGGGCTTCTCGGTGTTGCAAATGCTTCATTTGGGTTGTATTACCTGTCCGTGGGAGCTCAAGCGTTAAGTTTTAATAATAATAATAATAATTAATAATAAAAGAAACTGTGGCAAACGAGTCCTACACAGTCCTTATAATTGGTAAGATGACACAATAATATTAAGTTTTCAAAGAAACTGTAGCAAACGAGTCCTACACAGTCCCTATAATTGGTTAAACGACACAATCGCTTTAAATGTCAAACTATCTCCGGCAAATGTGTCCTTCGGACTGATGGTTGGTCTTGCCTCACAAAAACAACCCCGTTACACCCTCTACCGCCCCCAGCTGCAATTGGTTGGATGAAGCTCTAATTTCCTCGAGTGTGGCGTAGGCCATTAAGAGGCTTTACCGATTTTCTGGGGAACACGCTTGACGCTTGGTGCTATAGCCTTCAGCTTACTCAGAAACTTTCATAAGCAGCAGAGCATTTTCTTGACATGAAGAATTTCGACCTAATAACCCAGTTTATATCTCTGCAGCTGCACCATTTACGGTAATTAAAAACTGTCGGCAAGATTTTATAGTCAGTAAACACCGAAGGAAGGAAATTAGTAGAGTCGAAACGGCAGATATTTCAGACGTAAAACATTTTATGATGGCGAAAAGCTGCATCGCGAACGTACTGTTTATGTGCGTGTACTATACAGAAATAATGTGTACGGTCAGTTCATTTGCTAGCGATATTTTATCTTAAATCCTGCGTACGATAAGATAAAGAAATATATATAGGGTAAATATTTCAATTGAATAACAGGTACCGTTAAACGGTATACTTGTATGTCTCTTCTGGATTGATTAGCATGGTTTGAGAGCAGCAGATTACCAAGCAGAGAAACGTGTTACTGTAAAAGTAGCACGCTTTCCCTTGCACTGGCAGCAAAAACCTGCTTAAGCGTGCTTCTGCGGCACGGCTAGCACTGCTTTTTTATTGGTGCACACCAAAACGTGCTGCTTTTAGAATAGCACTTTCCTGCGTGTACCGACATTTATCTGTTTTTTGTTGACTCGAGGTTTACACCTCGAGACAGACAAGCCAAGCGCGGGCAAAGGGAATTCATCGTGTTGGTGGCAACATTTTCATGCTGCTGATGTCACTCCATGGCTAAGTTTAATTAATTGTACACACTATTATTATTCATGCTGCTGATGTCACACCATGGCTAAATTTAATTAATTGTACACACCATTACTTAGAAGAGTAAATTTTGCAACTCGGCTGGTCTGTATCACCACATCCACCATATTCCCCTGACCTCGCTCCGACTGATTTTTATCTCTTTAGGTCTTTACAGCATTCTCTTCAAGGCAAAGTAATTGCTGAAGACAATCAAGCGAAAGGGTACATCCAAAGCGTTTTTGAATCGAAGCAGTCTTCATTTTATTCAGATGGCTGTAAAAAGTTAATTAGCAATTGGCAAACGTCACTGCAAATATTGGTGACTGCGATTTTTTACCTTATAAGACATAAATAAGAAAAAAAAATTAGTTGAATGTGATAAAAGATATAGTAGAAAGTCATTTCTTGCGATAACAGATATGGTAAGAAGTTAATTACCTCCACTGAAGAACTCGATGTTTGTAGGTAACTTTTACATAAATAAGTACAATCAATAGACATATATTGTATTTCATCATTTCATCACCTTAGGCGCAGGTACCAGGAATCAGAGAGTGCAACGAGAGGACTCATCTGCACTAAAATAAACTTAGTTTTGACCGCATGTCGGCGAATGACGTCACTTCGACGAGTCGAAGTCTTTGAGGGTCGGACCTCAGGCCTCCGTAGGTTGGGCGCGTACTCCTAATCAGAAATATAAGTAGAGATATATTCTTGACGCGAGAGAAACCATAAGAACTGTTATTGCTCATACTTCCTATATCTGACGACAACAATTTCACCGTGTTGCGTATACGGGTGTAGCTCATGTAGCTGGACAGTCAGGAGAAGGAGGTTAAATGGATTAAGTCCAAAAAATACGGCGATATGTTAAAAATGTTTTGTGAAGTGCGGTATGAATAGAATGTGAAATATAAATAAGGCTTCGCTTCAATGTAGAAGTTAAATCAGGGCGCCATACTAGCCCGAAATTTGCCTCTGGTGCTGAAAAAGACTCTCCTTGCCCCCACTGCAATAGTCTATTGCTAATTCTGCTCATAGTTCAATTAGTATACGTTCTCTTCATTTGTTTCTGTGTTTCAGAGCTCGACGTTTGCAGTTGAAGACTTTTGCACCTCTCGTCGATGTAACGTCATTGATACGTCGCTTTCGATCCAATAGCTTCACGTGAGACCTCTCTATACGCTCTTTGCTTCCTGGTACGTACTGACCATCTCTCCAATACACTTTGATAATTGCTATTATTGCATGACTATTTTCTAAAACTGTAGATATTTAGAGCAAGATATGCGATATGCCTGGTATAGTTTCAATCATGACCACCGAAGTGTACTAAAGTGTACTACAGAATCGACCAATGATAAACGTTTACCCAATCAGATGCATTCAGAGTCTATATAAAATGCCCGAACTATATAGCTCTCTCACGCTATAGGTATACATTTTTATTTGGATTTAATGTACCATAGACCTTGATTGCGTCGACAGTCTTATCACATTCGTTGTACAAATGCTATTATAAACAATTTCACTGGCGTAAATTCCCGAGTCACATAGACGCCACATCTCATTCATCGTTTACCTTTGGATATTAACTGGAACGGCAAGTCTGGCTCCTGTAATTGCGCGGAGTCAGCAGAAACGTCGGTCTCTGATATTGCTTTGGATAACCTGTAATCGGAGGAACAAGAACCTGAAAACCCTGGACCGGATTTTCCTCGCGCTGTCGCCCGTTCCAGGGTCCAGGAATGGACGCCTTCTTGCTCCAGCGGATTGGATGCACCAGCAGTCGATGACTCTGGAAGCTGGAATGTCTCTGGACTGCGGTTCTTGTTTAGGCCAAGGACGCGTGAGTCGAACCCAACGGGAGGGGCAAGTTCTGATAAGCTTAGCTGGTGGCCAGGGTGGACGAGCCCCTGCAATATTACAGTGGTAATATATTGTATCATTAGTGGTAATATATTGATTTCAGAACACTAAATATAATATGGCAATATTGTAATTGTGATAGCTTAATACAATGCGTTCGCCTTGATTATGCAGATGAATATTTTTGTAATAACTTTCTATGTAACAGGAAGTTAGAAACTTGTTGTATGCAGTTTCCTGCATGCGTGACCTATAGATGCATGATGGGCAAAAATGTTCGAGTATCGGAAAAAAGAAATCGTTTATATTAATTTTCAAATAGGATATGTTATGCACCGTACACCCTGATTATGAATAGGTTCAACGTCAGTGTTAAACCCTTTCACGTATACTAATCCTGCCAAACTGTAGAGCTTTAAGAAAACAATTCTTTAAAATGTTTAGTGTGGAAAAAATAAAAGAATAGTATTGAGTTACATTTGTGGGCTCATGAAAAAGCCATGGGGCTCACATAGAACCCACATTTGCCTATTGGAAATAATATTTATTTCGTAAGAACGAAGTTTCATCATAATATGGAGATAGATGACATCCCTTGTTTCCAAGGATCTTTGTACGGTGTCGGCCAAATTAAGAGGTAAGACTTGATATTCCAGAGCGCGTTATTGATGCTAATTTGTTCTTAAAAGTTCTTTACAGACCTTCCAGGCATGGAGACTGCCTTCCATTACATTAAAGTCTTCTTTTTTTTGGTGATGGCCTACAAGTTCCTTATGGGATTTAAACCTGGGGTATTTGTAGACCATCCAATCAGCCTCCCCCTTTTAAAGAAGCCATCTTTGAGCTAGTTAGAGATGCGCTGAGATCTATGAGTAGGGGAATAATCATATTGAAAATATCATGGTCTCTCACGACGACAACTGGTGCGGCAACCAAGGTACGAGACAGCTGTCAAGAGCTCACAGTAGGCTTCTGAACTGAGCTTTACCCCCTTGGCTTAACTTTTATGGTCTAATAATGACGTAGCTTGTGATTCCAGCCTACAATGTTAACCCTATAAAGACCAGAGTCCTTCGTAGAGACCGTTAGAAATAATGCTATGCCTTACGAGACGGTCCTTATTGGGTTAAGCCTCCACCTCTTTGCGGACGACGAATCCAAAGTCTGGGTTGATGCTGGATCATTTCGGAACAGATGACCAACTTTGTGGCCTACGAAAGTTGTCACGACATTCAACCGCGAAAATAATTTCTTGAAATCCGACTTCAGATAGCTGTGAGTCCATTCCAGTGTTTTGGATTAGTGATGTTTGTGTAATGGAGGTCGTTTAGGGCTTTCTGTATTTCAACAAGGGTGTTCACAGGTTTTCACCGAGTTATTCTACCCACTTTCATCGTTTAAAACAGCTTTACTCGTTGCACGGAGTGTCTTTTTTTCTCTATCTTTTTTGTCATCTGAATCTTTAATTTGTGAATGCCCTGTGCAGACAACTTCATCAAATGTTCTTTTTTGGGTGTTGTCCTCTCCGCAGGCCATAATGAACCAAATCCTTGATGGCTCAATGGTCACGTTTTATATTTTTTTAAAGTCTCAACGTAAACATATTTGGGCCAAGCATGGAAGTAATACTAGCACCATCGGCAACAGCGATATTGGTCCAGTATTATTTATTTGGGGGTTTCACAAGGTAGAGTGCTTGGCGCACTCCTGTTCATAATTTAAATGAATGATCTTAATCACAACAGTTGCAATAAAATCCGTAAATTTGCAGATGACGCTCAATTATGTCACAGAGCTGTATCGGTCATAGATAGAATCGAGTTCCAAGACTTTGACGGCTTCATGGGATGCGCCGCAACGTGTTGAATGAGCTTCAGTGTTGACAAATACTTTGTAGAGCAAAATGGACTAAAGATCGCCTTATGCCAATCATGTAAGAAAGAATGAGATAGAATTAGCAGCCGTCACTCAAGAACGTAACCTGGCAATAACTATCACCAACAAAATATAACACAGTCCGCAGCTATCTAGACACGAGAGGTAAAATAGTAAGCAGAGCCTCGGAATTCGCTAGAAGAAATTTTGAATAGAAATAGACGTACATGATCCTTTCTTGATACTAAGCGTTAGTACATCCTCATTTAGAATTAGCTTTTCAATTCTGGTCGCTACATCGGTGCAATGCTGTCGATTAAAACGGAAAGAAGCCGAGAAGAGCAACAAAATTGATACCTCTGCGGCGACACTTGCTATACGAGCGTCATCTATAAGAAGTCGGATTCATCTCTCTTGAGCAGAATATATTCAGAAGGCAACTGAGAGAAATGTGAATGGCTTTAACTATGTGCCTACAACGAGACTTATTGACTGAAACGTTGCTGATCGCCTCTGGAACAACGGATAAAAACTCAAATATCAAGATCGAAGAACTACTGTAAGCCATCATTTATCCCGATAGCGGACATTTGGAATAAATTCGTTGCTCAGTTGCTGGTGCAGAGACAGTCAGCCCGTTTAAAAATCGTTTTGACAAACAGTGGGAACAACACACTCCACACCTGCAAAGTTATGAACCCCTCCTCCAGGAGTCACAAACTCCTAACGACCAAAGCTTCAGAGGGCACCCTAATCCAACAAACTAAGGGCATGTTTGATGGGGTCGTAAGAGTCGATCTAAGCCAAGTTCACTTGACTTAGGGGAATTACCAAATTGCCGAACTAACTCTATTTCCGAAGGAACAGTTATTATTTGATGGGATTATTATTCTCACCTATCAAATATAACTGTTTGTTTGGAAATAGAGTTAGTTCGACAACTGGGTTATTATCATAACTTGTTCGGACCTGCAGACAGGAACTTTGGCTTCGTCGCCTGGAACCGTGTTTTAGGTGTTAGAAGTAGCCCGATTATGTTGAACAAATCTGAAATCTTAAGTTTACGAAGTAAGATTAAGTTGTTTGAAGTCTCACAGAAGACCAATTTTGAGTAAACGCCTGAAATTCAATGAACGGATCGAAGCCAGGAAACCTGTGTGAAGTTTCGGACAAGTTAAGTCAAGTGCGCTTGGCTTAGATCGACTTTTACCTCTCAGTCGAACATGCCCTTAATGTCTTCGAGTGCACGATAGTCTGCTACAACTAATCGCGATTGTACTAGCGCCTTCAAGGCTTGATTGAATTTTCTTTCTCTTTCTTATGCCGATGACACACGCTAGTCAAAAGAACGAGTACCGTCATCTTCTCGTACGAATGTGTTGATGTGTCCATTTCAGTAACAAACACTTGCAAAGAATTTTGAGTTATAAATCTTTCGAGATATAATGATATGTCCGAAAATTAACTAACGGCACTTGCAGAGTATGCGAAACTGACGGTAAACATTTTTACACCATTTCTTGGCAATCTCAAAGCTGTGTTTACCAGACTTCACCATAACGTTCGGGCGAAACGATGACGATACTCGTTCCTTTGACTAGCGTGTGGCATCGGCATTCTAGAGAGATGGAGAGTTTGTCCAGGCAGCTATTTGGAAATTAGCCAGTTGGTCTCACCATATATTGCAAACTTTCTACTTTACTCTAAGGAAAACTTTTTCTCTTCTGTGTGCCCATATTTTCTCCAGAACGCCAACTTGCATTATGAAACCACATCGTTTCCGCATGGCTGCTCCATAAATGTGTGCAAACTGTAGCTTACGAAACCCAGATTTTGAGAAAAATATTTCATTTTACTACAGGTAATCTCTTTTCCTAATATGTTTTCATGTCATATATATTCGTTTTCATTTTTAATTAATCTCAGAAACAAATGATTTGTATAATGAAAAAGAAAGTAGTATAAGATTGTAATCATAATACAGAATTAACATTGCTTTTATTTAGAAGCCTCTGTAACCATTTAACTGAAATATTGCCATTGTGACAGTGTAATATTCACACAGAGTGAAATCGTTGAATCATAATTCAAAGATAGTAATATTAAACAAATTTATATCGTGCAATTGTAGTGGTAACATTTAGAATAGTTAAATATTATAAAATTATAGTTGCAGCGTTGCTCAAAATCTATTCAAACAGTTAAAAATGTTGAATGTGATGTTGAAAAGGTGTACGAATATTGCCTAGGTAGATCGATCTCCGTGAGAATCGTCAGTGCAGATCAAAGAGAACAGGTATAGAACTCTCTTTGGCAATAAATTTTCAAATTACACTAAATATGTTAATTGCTTATTATGAGTAGCGAATATGAATGAGCTTAATAGAATGGCATTGATGGATTCCTGTGTGGCCATTAATAGCTTCCTCGAAATAATTTTAATAAAGCAGCTAACTGCTGACGATAACGAGAAAATGAAGCAATTAATTAAGCCTTCATCTCTCCACAAATTAAATATTTTTCACTCTTCTCCAAAACTATGTCAATGCTCTTCACCCATAAAATATTTAGGAATAAAGAAATGTATACAAAAATTAAATTTTACCTTCTTTAAATAGTTACTGTATCTCAATTTCATAAAAAATTTTCTATTGGCCACTACCTAACAAGTTTTGAATACAGACAAGATCAAGTTAAGTATCTAATCAGTTTCATTACAGATATAGTATCACTTCAGCTCCTAAAAAAAATAATTTTGTGGTTGACTACGTAATTAAAAAGGAGTTTCCTAACGCTTTCTAGTGCATTCAAGCTTAATAAAAGCAATATTTAGGCTTCCTATTGGGTTCATCATTAGGTTCCCTGTAGGAAATTTGAATTTTTTTTGTTTACCATTTACGGATTAAACTGGGAATCATTATTCAAGTGTTTTCTTCGAGTACGCTTTTCAGCTTAGTAACGAGTAAATTTGAATTTGGAGAGAGGCAGAGAATACATTAAAATGTGTGGCGAAGTTGAATACAAACGAATTTTAAGTATTCCTTAAGTTCAGAATATAAATTTAGGTTAGATTAGGCAGGCTAATATTCAACCTAGCATGCGACATGCGCAAGCAGCTGTAAAAGTTAGATTAGGTTAGAACATGTTAGTTTTGAACACTAAAATAACAGAATCATGAAAAATTGATTTAATAGTTGATTGTAAGCACATGTGTTAAATATCCTAAGCTGGTCATAATTCTCTTTACAAAATAATGATTCATTTACAATAATTTATTGAACGAGTCGACTAGATCAGCTTTCAAAAAGAGAAATTCAGAATTGCATATTTCTGAGCAATGTATCTGCCGTCATTGTCATTATTGCTTCTCAATAGTCAATTACTAAATCTTAATATAATTAGACACAGAAACAGTTGAAATTTGTCTAATTAAATAAATAATTAAAGAAGCACTTAGAGAACTCATACCTCCGCCAAGCAAGGCAGTGTTAACGAAAAATTAAAATTGGTCATTAAACCAGGATTTTCTATTTATCATCACCAAAATTTGGTCACTTAATTCTGTCTCTTGACATTAATAGCTGTTGCTGTAGTTTTCGTTTTGAGTTATATTGTGACAAACACTAAGACAAACATATAGTCCAACACCCAATGTACGAACCGATCTCTATCAAAATTTGAAATCTGTGTATTTGACATTTCTAACAATTTCTGAAAATTTCATCAAGATCCGTCCATAACAACGTATTGAGCAATATTCTGACTAATATAAAATAAAAACAAACATGGAGACAAACACTCAAGCAAACGGACTGACAACAGATCATCACAAAATATGGTCAATAGATCTTCGTGACTCCAAACAACTCCTACAAATTTCGTGAAGATCCGTTCATAGTATTGCGAGTTACGTTACAAAGTAAAATAGGCAGACAAACCAATGTTTGGGCATGCTCTTCAACTAATACATAAACATCTGTTCCAGTTAACATGCCTAACAATCCCTGTAAGTTTTTAGGAATCCGACAATAACTTTCTGAGTTATCTTGGCGACATTCAATCACACAGACACAAACTTGGCAATAAACATAACCTCCTTGGCGGAGGTAATAAAAGCTGATCTGCAGCCTCCAGCCCTTTCTTGCTCTTGAGTCAGAGCCGTTCGTGCCACGTTTCTGTACGTTAGTCTTTATTTAGTATAAGACTGAGTAGAATCTAGCCTAAATAAGGCAACTTATAGGAAGACGCCCTACACACTTGGCGTTAGACTGAGCAGAACCTAGTTAGAGTATATCAGTTTATAAGAAGACGCTCACTTTCAATTAAATAGGTTTACCAAACACTGTGGGAGAAAAGGGAAATTATTATGATGAAAAGGTCGTTCTACGGAATGCAATACGAAGCGTATATATAACTAACCGAAAATATTATTTTGCATGCGGAAGCATTGGATCCGGTACAGTACTCATATTTGGTCTACATAAAATTCATATAGAATGTGTGTGCCTGGAAGTTACTTTAAACACCTATACCTGCTGAACAGAACCTATCTTAACATATTCCCAATTAACTACTCGTAAGCTAAGATCTGAGGTAGGCGACATATACGTACTATGTACGCCGCCACTGCAAGGAACATTTACAAAGAGAAGTCCGGAGTATATTCCCGATATGAGATTTAGAAAAAAATCATCTGCACAGAATTGTATACCAGTTTACAGTATATGT
The DNA here is from genome assembly GCA_001587735.2 of Parhyale hawaiensis. Classification (NCBI taxonomy): domain Eukaryota; kingdom Metazoa; phylum Arthropoda; class Malacostraca; order Amphipoda; family Hyalidae; genus Parhyale; species Parhyale hawaiensis. Next base: position 12,648,444 of record LQNS02007217.1, on the reverse strand, counting down.
TGCATACCAACGAAATAGAATCAACAGTGAAATGAATAAGTCCAATTTGCGTAGGAAATAGTGTATGAAGTTATACCTATTCATTGACTCGTTAAGTGTAATCAATCGTAGAACACGCGCATTTATGAATCGGCATTCATTATACTATACAGAAAGGTATCCTGTGAACAGGTCTTTCATTTACATCAATTCTACCGCTACTGCAAGTTGAAAGAAGTCTACGCTGCTCACTTAGTCAATCACAGCCAGTCACAAATGCACAAGCCCTCCATGTCATTTACCTTTACACAGAACAAAACTTTGTTCCACAACATCATTTAGTAAGGTAGAATATCCAAAGGTAAGAATTAAGCAGCAGCAGCAGTGTACGAATGAGTATATCTGTATAATAAAGGGACAGACTGATGTATTGAGGAAGTCCTTAATCTTGCAGTATCAACTTCATCGAAAGGTATTCCGTAAAGAAATCTCTCTCTCCAGACAACATTTCCAGCCCGGATCCGTCTGCAGGTCGAGGCAACAACTCCACTAAGCCAACCGCTGATCCTTTCCGAGGCAACGCCGTGAAATGTATGGAATTGGAAGCTCAGTGCTGTGTACTCAAGCCTTCCTCCGCCTGCAATCGAACACCCTATACCTTCTGTCTGAACCTGAAGTCCTCAGTTGAGGGAACAGCCTTAAGTAATTAAGACTTCCAAATTTGTGTGCCGGGCAGGAGCGCTGATTGCGAGTCAAACCAGATGTCTCTTTGAAAACTGACGCGACGGGAGACTTAAATAAAAAGTTTATGTTAATCAGGGATCACGCCATATTTATTGCTGTCCGTACACAGGTAAATATTTGAACATTTCAAAGTGAAGAAGAATTCAGAAGTCTGTAAATACAGGTGAAGCTGTTATAGAGGCAGGGACGTGTGTGCTCAAAGCAGCCGTTATAGGAGACTGAGACCGTCATATATAAGGACTTGAGCCTCCTATAATGGCTGTTAAGAGCCCACGCCTCTATACCCTTGTAACAGCTCTCCTATGCCTCTGCTGTCGACAAGAAATCAACTTCACATTCGAAAGCTACGGACTGCATATATGGAACAAAAGTTCACATGTAAATGATGTAATGTGATCCGGCCTGAAGATATATATGTAGCTGCAGGCAAAGTTACATTGTAATAAGCTGCAGTAAAATTAGTATGAAAATAGGTACATTTCATTGGTTATGTGTTCATAAGTTCTCTTCCACCATGCAATAACTTTTCTGGGGAAACTCACCCAAATGTGTGTAACTGCACAACCTCTGGACATAGTCGATCCTATAGCCATAGGAATAACATTAGAAAAACTTAATTGACCTTAAACTAAAAATAAAAAATTATGTGCTTTATTCTCCAAAAACTAGGTAGTAGGAAAAAATACATGGCGTCAGAGTCGTTACAATGCATCATTTCTTGTTACTACCATAACTTTTGAAAGTACTAATGTAAAATATAAAGTCAACTAGTAATAATATTTAGCGTTTCACGATTACTTCCCACCATCATGTGAAATATTCTCGAAACGCTAAAATTTATTATAAGTCGACTTTATGTTTATTATTGCATAGTTACCTCGGTTTAAGTAATGATGTAATACACGTCCTTTTCAGAAAACGATACACTTTACAAATATAATTTAAGGGTATTTAACTTTTAGCTATGTGAATCATTATGACAAGAAGAAAAGTATCAATTCGAGTTATGGGCTGCAGAAGTGTGTAGATGTTTGGGGTATCCTTCATGTATTAAGATTACCAGCTGGCAAGTTCGTAACCAGATTCGCTGAATTTTGCAGTCGAAATAATATTTGGAAACGAAAATTTATGGTTATGAAAACGATCGCGAGAGAATTTCCCAAATTTGTTCTTTTTCTCAAAAAACCAAACTCCCGGCCGTCAAACTCAGGAAATCTAAGATATGGAGGGTGCACTTTTGACAAGCCTAATTTAATGCAACAAAGCACACAGCACAATGAAGCGGCAACAACACGATGCCAAAGCTATGAATTCTAATGAATCAATGAAGTCTGTTCAACAAGATCTTATATAGTACCTTGAGCACGGGTTAAAGTTTTCTCTGAAATGGTTATTAAGTATCAAGCACCTATTCCCCCCTCCAAAAAATAGTAAAGAGATTAACTTGATTCCAGTAGTCTCTCAAGACACTGTGTAATAAATCAAAGACAAATTAATGTCGTACAAGATGTGATGAATGCCTAACAGGACTACATAGTTCGCTTGGAAGCAACTCCTGAAATAACAATTCGTCACATCCGGGACTAGACCGGATATGTTACGGAAAGATTGTAATCCTGCTTCTAAATGTATAAATTAGATACAGTTAGACTCGTAATAAGCTCATCTAACTGGTGTTTCCTCGTATCTTACCACGTATATGTTATAATTAACCCTTTAAGGACCACTGGGCCTCACGAGTCCCGTTTCGCAAAAATTAGGTTTCTAAATAAAGAAGGGATCAGTGATGTTTGGACCTATGAGCGCCGCGACTATGAGACGGTAGTCGGAGGACTACAATTTAAGACCATCTCCAAATATCTGAGGGAAACGGAAACTTGGTCCTTAAAGTGTTAAATGTCATTTATCAACTATTGACTAATTTCGAGAATGGTTCATAGTGCTGATTCGCTCGTTGTTACAAGGACTGACGTTCGTTTGCAAAAAAGGCAGAGATTTGAGCTGCGACTTTTGCGGTTAAACTGGAACTATGATAACTAGAGAGCACTCTGACAGCGTATACCTCCGGCAAGGCAGCGCAAGGCAACGCTAACGAAAAACTGAATTAGTTTTGAACAAAATGATTTTCTTTGTATCAACACCAAAACCTAATCAGTTGTGCCGTTTGGTAAAGTTAACTATTCCTGTAATTTTCATGAACATCCGTTCATAAATTTTTCAGTTATGCTTCTCACATATTTCGTCAATTACTCTTCGTAATATACCGAACAAGTCATATAAGTTTCATGAAAATCCGTTCATAATTTTTCGAGTTATCACTTTAATAAAAAATATGCAGACAGACAAAACATACAGAGAGATGCACACATTTTCTTCAAAAGTTAATCACATGTTACTGTTAATATGCCTAACAATCTCTGTAAATTTCATAAAGATCTGTTCAATAGTTTTTGAGTAATCTTGGTGATAGACAAAGAGACAGACAAACACGACAAAAACATATGCTCATTGGCGGAGGTAATTAAGGAAAAAACTAAAAATTTTCTACATGGATCTGAAAACTTGATACGCAGCAATGCGGCATCAGCGTTTCTGTCGTTCATAGTACACATGAGGAGGCATTGACGGAAAGGGACGCTGTTGTCAAGAATAATTGTGCTTCTATGACGCCATAGCTCAAACAAGTTTTGGTTGACTCAGCCATACGCTCCTTATAGGCCCTAGAGGGAATTTATTTGCAGCACGAACCAGTGCATGTGGGTTTCCTAATTCATCAACATCATCTTCAGCTCAGTCATTGCACAGCAACATTAAGATATTAACATCTCCGAACCTAGTGGGAAATACCTATGAAATGAGCTTGTTCAAAACCTTCATATCGTCTAAGAAATACGAGGTAATTTAATTCGTAACTAATACTATGTAGCAGAAATTTTAGCTCAGCACTGACTGCGACACTAATGTAAAAAAAAGGGGGTTAACAAAACTTTAGTGCAAGTATAGAACTGTTTTGATACCGCACATGGAAGGGGACGCATCACCTTGTTATTAGACACGATCTCTTCGTGTCAATTGTCGAATCTATATGTAGGAGTTAGTCAGTCGTCGACTAAGATCTTTCATTACACTATGCGCTAGCACTAAGTTAAAAAACTGAGTACCGTCTGAGAAATGAACGAGTTAATTGCTAACGTACCTTAGCGACTCCATCTACAAAACGAGACGCCTCACTTTCTCTGCATTAAGTTAACATAAAAAAGAAGCTTAGTAGCCATCTGGAAAATAAATGCATTTAATTGTAGCTAACGTACCAACTTCATCTAAGAATCCTCAGCTTACTTTGTTGAAGGAAAGAAAACCTGAGCACCGTTTCTGAAATACATGGTGTAGTTGCTTACGTACCGAGTAGGAAATGGATGTAGCGCCTCGACCAAGCCCAGGCCCGACCAAAAACGATTTGTCTGAACAGGGTTTGGAGGCGCATGGGGCTGCATCACAAGCCTGACTTTGTCGGGGAGAATCTCCCGCCAAAGATTGTTCCGGCATACTGAGGCTTTCGGAGATGGGCAAAGTTTCTGCCTTTTGGTGGGCACGAGCACCGGTGGAGGACGTTGATGACAAACAAAGTCCTTCACAAAGAATTCTCCACGTAGACTCCTGCATTTTGGGCCGGGAGAGAAAATCGTATTAGAACTATAAGACACAAATCTGTTTATAAAAAAATCCAAGACTGCGACTTCTGTGGTTAAACTAGAGACATAAAATGAAAAATATTGAAATTTCTCATAGGGATTTCATCTTTTTTTGTTTTAGAAAACCGTTTGTGAATTAAGCATGCACTCTTGAAAGAAAGAAGAAACTAGGTAAAACATAAACCTGTAAGATCTAGAGTTTATATTTCAAAAAGGGGAAAGCAATAATTCGGAATGTCCTACACGGGTTCCAACAATTTTGAAGCTACAGAGAAAAATTGGGAAAAAATAAATTAGGCCTATGTACTATGAATGAAAGAAAGAAAATTAAATTTTCATTGTGGACTTTCGCATTTCAGAGGCTGTGTAGTGTCTAAACATACACCATAGTGTCTAAACATGCACTATCTTCCAGCAGATAAGCAAAAATTTAATCCAGGTGATCCATAAACAAGTTCTTTCTGTGACGATCAGCTGGCCATTGGAGTTACAGATAACTGGAGGGCTAACACGTCTAGTGCAGTAACGCTTTATGCACAACCTAAGGCGTTACTGCACTTCTCGTATTAGCCCTCCAACTATCATTATAGACGAGCTCACACTACTGGCTTTTGACGCCGAATGGTTAGTGGCGTCCTTGTAAACAGTGAAAACGTGCACCTCTTTTTCAGTTTGATATCACTTCAAATTTAAAGAACTCACAAAAAATTTAACAAGTTACACACTTGCTGAAATTGAACGAACAAGATTGCTAACATTTTTGTAAATAAATAATTTGGTTGACATTCAGTCGCATTAGCAAAGAGGAAGTGGCCATCGCCATTGCAATCGTGCGTTCTACTTACAGGTACCAAAGACAACAGTATGGACCTGCCTTAATTAACGTGACCACACGTAATCAGCCAATAAGGTTCGTAACGACTCTTGCTTTGCTTATCACGACAGTGAATTTCCTCTTTGAAACGTAATTTTATCAGAAATTAGACCCCTGTGTTTTCGATTCTCTTTTATTGAGGTGACGTCACTGATACACTTAATTTGGATATTTATAGCCCCAGTGGTCGAGTGGTTAATATTGCTGACTGTCCTATTATGTAAAGGTTAGACGTTATAATTTTGATCCGGGAAGGAAGGTGTTGATGCTGTCATTTTTAGTCATCGGGAATACTAGTGTTAAGTTCGGAGAGAGGAGGAGGGGTTTGCAATAGTCCATTGAGCCTTCCATCGATATGACGTCATGGTTCAGACAAACTGTGGTTGACTGTAGAAGAACACTCTTCTGGGCCCTAGCGGGCAATTACCTGTAACACGGACCAGTGAGTGTGGGCTTATTAGTTCGAGTACAAGTTTAAGGTGACGTTATTTCTAAAGTAAGTTTTCTCACTGATAATTTCAAAGACACTCGACCTAACTCTAGCGCTCTCGCTAAGATGCACAGCTTGCAGTACGGCAACACCTCCGCCCTTATCGTTTACAAGCCGCACTTGCCGCTCAACACAAAACAACCACCCTCAACTACAGCCGAACATCTACTAGACTCATGAGCAGTGGATGGCAACTCTTCAACGCACAGGGTAGACAGAAGCAAGTTAGCATGTCGCCAATAGAGCAACCGCTTTCACTTCGATACAGCGGGTTGTGCAGCAGCTCATCGCGTCTTATTTGCTCACTAAGTAAACAGTTTGAAAATGTACGTACTGGAAATTTGGATTCCAATAATGCTGAAGAAACCTCTAGTACTAGGTCGGGGATAATCTGAAACCGGATTAAAATTAAACTTGACAAATCGCTGACGCCGTTTAGCTTACTTACATGTTTATTTGTCGCTTTTTCTTTGGCTGAGCAAGCGATCTCCACGACGGCGACCACAGCCGCGACGGCGGTGACGGCGGCGACCAAAAGGAACGCCCCGCCCAGACTTGAGGCACCTAGGCTGCTGGACGTGCTGGTATCCTGTAGACAGAGAAAAGGGTTGCTGGATTGCTGGACGTGCCTGTATCCTGTACACAATGTAAAGGTTTGCTGGACGTGCCGGTATGCTGTAGACTAAGAAAAGGGCTGCTCGGTTGCTGGACGTACCCGTATCTTGTAGACAAAGTAAAGAGTTGCTGGACTCCGACTCCGACTCCTTGATCCAGAAGTCTGGGGTTTGGCTGAAGTATTTTCTCTTCCTTCATATCATGAATACGGCGCGAGCCATTAGCTTAACAGAAAGAGTTCCAGTTTCAGAATCAGTCATGGTCAGCAGGTTTGAGTTTTCGCCGTTTGCAGCGTAATCAGTTTGTGATCAATGTAAGTCTACAACTCAGCCGTAAGTGCGGATCAGACGCTCAGGAATAGAGTCCCGCACAAGTTAAGGCCAATCATATCGAATTATCTCGACCCAAGTGAGCGAGTGAAATGTGTATTTGTAATAACAAACGCTCTGCTTCACATTCAGTTCTCATGTTATATCATGAAACTAGTCCTTTCCACAAAACATAGTAGTTACACTTAACTAGCTGTAATAGCAATAAAACTGTTTCTGTGTAGTGACAGCGCATGAGTACAAAGAGCGAAGGATAAAAAGAGTCATGCAAATTCCAGAAACCAATCGTAACGTCATTTAAAATTTCATCAACGCTGAAAAAAATCGATGCTGGTGATAAGGGAGCAAACTACGGTGAAACGATTTACAGTTCTTATACACAATCGAAATTAAAACATTCAGGCGATCAAGACACCGTCTGCAGTTTCCTTAGTATTTTAAGGTTTTCCACTAAATATTTATGAATTTATAATGAGATAAGACGAAATAATGTTCTAAATTATTGCACTGTTGCCAATAGACAAAAGAATGCACAGACAAACAACTTCACTATAAATGCCCTTCAAATTGACCTCTCGAATGACGTCATCACTGCCTATTAGCGTGGCTGGAGATTTTTAACTAGCACTAGTATCATGGATACTAACATTCAATTTAATGCAAGCAGGCACTGGTGACGTCATCGCTGTTTCTAATTTTCTCCCAAAAGTACTGAAGAAATAACCGTCTGTGTTCGTCACCTTCACCAAGGAAGTTATAATTTTCCATTTTGTTTTTTTTTTGTTTGTCTGTCACCAAGATAGCTGAGACAAATTGTAGGCGGATCTCAATGAAATTTACAGGGATTTTTCGGCATGTTAAGAGTGACAGCGAATTAACTTTTGGTGATTTGATCCGTTTAACCGTTGGCATGTCGGCTTTTTTGTTCTTAGTATTTTAACTCAATAACTTATGAACGGATTTTTATGAAATTTTTATGAGTTGTTAGGCGTGTCACAAAAAATAAGTGACCAAGTTTAGTAGTAATGTGTTTCTCAGTTTGCTTGTTTGTCTCTATGTTCAATTTGATCTTTGTAGCGATATAACTCAAAATGTTATAAGCGATCTTACTGAAATTTGTAGGAATTGTTAGAAATGTATAAAGACACACTTAACTAAATTTTGGTGATGATCAGTCTGTCCGTTGGTATTTGACTAAAGTTTGTCGAAATGTTTGTCAGAACATAACTCGAAACAACACTGACGGATCTTGAAGGAAATAATAGAAGCTGTTATAACTATCAAAAGGCACAGATGACCAAATTTTGGTGCTGATAAAAATGAAATCATAGTTTCAAAACCATTTTGATTTTTTCATTATTGTTGCCCCACTTGGCGGAGGCATGCTCTCTCAGAATGCTCTAGTTTGCTTACACTAATAATCATTTTAGTATTCATTGAGGCACTGTAGACTGGTAGCTCCTTAGAGTTACCAGCATGAGTATCAACAGATTTACTGTCAAATTTCAGTACTCTTTATTTTTTCACATGCCGTGTATGAAAGTGTGTTCATAAACCATTTACAGTCTATACTTATTAATCATAAATTCGTGCCTGGAGTAACACTGTATAGAAACCGGGTCAATGGCTGGTGCACTCACCTCGCAAGAAGCACTTCTCGGTTTCCACCATTTATGTTTGAGTTCTTCCAGTCTTCCGTTCTCTTGGAGCTGCAGGAGAGCAGCATTCACTTGGGTGCGATATGGCGAATCTAGGGAAAAGTTGTGAAATTGAAATAGCACATCTTATAGCACAACTAGAGCTGATGAAAAAAAAAAACAGCTGAAAATAATCGTTGGCATAGATGTCGTATTTTCAAGTGGTACGTACGACAAGGGGTTCCTTGATTTGGCTCTCTGGACTGACTACTTCTGCCGTTTGTCACTTCACTAGATCTTGCACTTTAGAGTGAAGGCAAAACAAACCTTGCTGAGTGTATCCATTGCAAATGAGATAAAACAGCGGGTATTTAATGAGGTCCAATATGATTTCAAATGGGGAAAGAATACTGCTAACGTAATTTTTAACTTAATATCAGGTATTTTACCAGCTTCTCATTACAAATCTTTCACAGTTTGCCTATTTTTTAGACCTCAAGAAGGCATTTGATACAGTAAATAGATTCTGTTTAGAAAGTTAAATCATTATGACATTAGAGGTTCTCTTAACACACTTTTTAATAGTTATTTGACCAACCGCAAGCAGTTCGTTGTAGTAGGAGATGCCAAATCTTGCACTAAGGATATTCACATTGGTGTACCACAAGGATCAGTGTTAGGACCACTTCTTTTCAATGTTTATATAAATGATTTGTTATTTGAAGGTATTCGTATGCAGCTTTTTGCAGACGATGCTGTTTTCCGTGTGTATTCAAATAGTTTGAAAGGTTTACCGTAAAGGTGAAACAATTGATTATCAGTTTAAACGCTTGGTTAACCTTGAATAGGTTGACCCTGAATGTAAGTAAAACTCAGCTGATGCTATTCAGTGAGACGAAAATCGATAACTTACCAGATGTATATTTTAATACTGTTAAGCATGAATGGGTCTCAACATTTAAGTATCTCGGAGTGATTATTGATCGAACGATTTCTTTTTCAGAACATGTTGCTACCCTGTGCAATAAACTAGCAAATGCAAAACGCGCAATTTATGCTCTCGCTTAATATCTGTCTAAAGAATCATTGTTACTGTTATATTATGCATTATTGTATTCACAGATAACATATGGGGCAGTAATTTGATGTGGAGAGACTGACAATGTAGTGAGACGTGTCAATACATTGATGAATGACACACTTCGGACAATATTGAATGTGCAAAGATATCACAATAATGTACCACTTGTTTCGACTGATAACATGTATTGTCAGTTAAAACTCCTAAAATTCAGAGATGTATTTCGTTATTTTGTGGTGAAATTTGTACGTAAGGCAATATCCGGTGAAACACTCTATTTTATATCTCATTTCAGCCATTTACTTTAAAGTAATCAATATGATACGCGAAACACTCACTTTAATTTGCCAACTATTCGCCTGGAAATTGAAAAACGCTTTACAATATTGCAAGCGGTTAATGCCTATAATTAATTGCCAGAGGAATTAATTCAGCCAATGTCATCAAACTTTTAAATATCTTTTAAAAAACTTTTGTCATAGTTATTACAGCAATCCTTAAAATGATTTGTTTGATGTTACTTTATTGTGCAATATTTTTCTGAATTTTAAATAGAGAATTTTCTTGTTTCATTGCTAGCATAGTAAAGCCAAGGTATATTTACGTAAATGAATAGGTTGTGATTAGTGCAATAATCATATTTTTATGACAGTGAGCTGCAATAAAAATTTTACAAGGATAGTCATGACAATTTTGCAAATTAGGTGCTGATGAGTGGATATCAGGGTGAAATTATATATTTAGGATGCCTATGCCGGTAGTTACAGATTTATCAACCAATAATCGCAATCTTAAAGTTAATTAGTTATTTAGATTACTTTATTTACATTATTTAGTCAGGTGTGCCATAAGTGAGCATTCACTTTCAGTGGACGTGTTCTCAATTTTATTGCATTAGGAAAGATTTTAGAATCATTGTAATTATCAATGGTTGAGAACAATAAAGGTGTTAAAGATATTATTCGCAGTCATATTTTGACAGCGCACGCCCTCTAGTTCTAAAAAGTAACGAAAACTAATGAATAAATGACCATCATAATTAGTATTTGCTCAGTAATTATTATAGTTTTTACTATACCTAATTATTATCAGATAAGCGCAACAGATGTTAGCTCCGTGTGTCCAAGATACGGCAGTACAACTAAAAATTTTGTTAGCCTCAGTAGTGACCCCGGCCGTCAAAAATAACGACTGTGAACGTGCGTTGACCCTTGTTATTTATTTTAGCTAGTGATACGCTGATTCCCCTGGAAGGTTCCATCCGGGACACCTTCCAGCTTGATTTGTGTATTCAATATTCATCAAATAAGGTGCTGGTGGCTAATTCCAATTTTTCAGTTTCATACGAACCGCACACACACAATTGTATGTGCATGAACACCGCGGAACATTCGAACACAGTGCAGTGAAAATAACGGACAAAAGACTGACGTCTGCAGCACAGAGGCTTTACTGTGACATATGTAAAGGTAACTTGTCCAACGGCAGTGCTATGCCGACGAATGAAACTTTCACAGGGAACAGCTGGTGCTAAAATATTCCACGGCCTTCGGACCGTGCTTTCTGAAAATTTCAAAATCTACCACGGCCACGCTGTTTGAATTTAATTTGACTTTGGAAAAATTCTGCATCGCTGTTTGAACTTTGTTACCGGTGTGTCTGCAGTCAAACAATTGTCGCTATTCTGGTGCTTGCGCGCATACATTTCCGGCACATTTTAAAAACGTCCATAGAAGTTCTACGTTTCTAATATTTGAGAGTAACAATCACGCGCTTATGGTTGCAGTCCCAACAATACTAAGTTTAATTCAATTTTCAACAAAACAAGTTGACCTGAAAATTGTAGAGGGCAATTTACACGAAAACTCATAAGTCAAGATAAAAAAAAAGTGAACGTAACGGAACGAAAATTTACTGCAAACTAACAGAAGATAAATGTAGACCAGTAATTATTTTTAGGCAATGAAAGATTTATTGGAGCTATTGTTAATTAGAGACGGTAAAGCTCAACAGAATAAATGTCTAAATTAAAGCAAACTTGTAAAAATCAAACTAACTAGTGCATTTGTTTGTTCCTTCATCAGTCAACTCTTTAATTTAATTGCCAATGTCACTTGAGTAGTTCGATGAGGAATAATGAAGGTGATGCATCAGATATAAATTTAGGGGGACTACATTATAAAACCGCGCATGTACGTATTGTATATAGACGAAGGTGCTTTGTGTTCGTATGTATATATGCGCACTGTATGTACAGTATATCACAAGTAAGGTGGCACTCAGAAACCGAAGCACACTTGCTAAAATAAAGTGTCTGTTGCTGACTTTTTCTCAAATTTCCCCTTTACTAACAAATTGCCCCCCTTAAGGTATGCCCCCCTTAGGGTATGCCCCACGTTGGGAACCACTTGTCTCCGTACACGATTCAGGTGTGAAAGGAAACATGACAAAGACATAAATGTGCATTGATATTAATTTAACAACGGGTGGCATAAACGGCTCGTAATATGTAACTTGGCTCTAAATTTTGACATTTGTTGGTTCTAATTAATATACCAAAAGCAGCGAACTCACAAACATATGAACCGAAAAGAAACATGTAGAAACTGTGGCCTACGTATTTCGATTTATAGATAAAAAAAACGCCGTGTATTTTTGTTCTAAGCCTGTCGACTGTGAATAGCAAAATTGTAGGCTATCAATCACCCTATATTTATTACAGCAACTACATGAAGTACTTTGGTACTTTACCTGGCAAAAGCCGCTAATGTCTTTTCAACTACAAACTACTGGGAACGAATTCCATGGAGTACCGATTCCCAGTATCAGAGCATGAGAGCATCTGTCAGTGACAGCCTCCACACAGCCATTGCCAACACAAAAACCAGCAGTCTGAACAAAGTCTTGAATGTTTGTGCCATTAGAGGCAGCGCGGCCAGCGAATAAATGCAAAATAGAAAGCGCTGATAAGCTCTGGTGTCACTCATTCAATGTCACTTGCAGGCTGCGCTGGCGAGTCGATAACGCCGCCGAGATAACGAAAGTAGAGGCAGTCCATGTAGGAATTTCATCAGGCGGCCAGCGCAGAGTTTGCTGCAAAAGATCGCTGTATTTATGGTCAGTTTAGGGGACGAAAATAATGGACACCGTTATAGTAAGGAGGGAAGGTAGGGAGTACTAGCTAGAAGTTCTGCTGCTGGAAATAGGAGGCTGGCCATGCGGGAATTTCATCTGGCGGTCGAAAAAGAGGTTGCTACAAGAGCTGCTATAATTACACAATGATATGGTTTATAGCTGCAGCTGCCTAGATTCTTGCGTCCCAATGAAGAACTGGTAGATTTAGACAATATTTATTTAGATAGCTTGCAATGGGCCAACGAGCCCATTCCTAAAGATGAATCGAGGCCCAGGTTTGGCCCCGCTCAGAGCTGCTATCGTGTGCCATTGTTTAGATTAGATTAGAAAGTCTTGTTGGAGCTCGGCTCTTTTCGTGGCAGGATGAAATAGTTTAGCATCATCCGCAAATTTATTGGAAATGAAAATATTAGGAAGCCTATTTACGTAACACCAAAGTGGGGGAGCTAGTGGGAACCGAAAGCTACGGCTATACTGCAAAAAGTATTCTGTAAATTTGAAGAAAAAACATGACTGTGAAATTCTTAAAGTTTACCAGTAAAATCTGCAAGTTTTACAGTACAAGAGAATTTTAACAGAAAGTCCACCCACAGCATAGAGCTCGCTGCTTACTAAACAACTAATGGGACTGGCAGACGACATTGTTATAAGACGACACTGTCCCAAAGATCAAGGATAATAACAACAGCTAATGTCCTCGTAGAAACCTACAGCGCGTAGCATAACACAACCAGACGTGCCAACACTCCGTCAGGCACCGCCCCCTAAACGGGCATCACCCCTTCTGCGCGGTCACGCACTATACTCTCACCTTTCTATAGCTTCGCTATAGAAAAATCAACAATTTGAAGCTTAGGCTCGGCGGCATAGAGACCGCATGCTATGGTCCGTTGATCGATATAAAGAAAATTTTATAAGCGTCGACTGAATTGTAAAATATTAACGTTTCGGAATTTCAGTTTTCCATCTTCAGAATTTGTAAGGAAAATAAAAGTAGTAGCACGAGCGGTGGACAAGAGGTGTTGTAGGTTGCAAAATACGAATGACCGGAGAAAGCTTAGAAGGTCCTAACGATAATGCTTGTACAGTCGGGCGATTTGGGAGTAGCATTGGTGGTGCAGTCGTTGTGCGGGGGGAAGAGGGTTGGTGCAGTCGAAGGGAACAGACAAAATTCAGCTGTGGACCGTAATGAGCGGTACAGCCGTGGTCATTGTATTAGGCTAGGTTTTGTTTTATAGATGTCGAGAGATTCTAAATTTAGCAATAGGGTAGTTGGGGAATTATATACGGCTAAAATTGGTCGTAAAGGGATATTAGTTTTGTGTACGTTAGGGAGGCTGTATATGATTCCAGGAGAAGCGCCAGAGTAGCAGAGGGAGTACGATGTCGATTTAGTGATAATGTTTTGGTCTAGGAATTTTTTTTAGGAATCTATCAATTTTATCTATGAATCTGAGTGTAGGTTTGAAAGGGTCAATACTCTATTGTTTATCCTCCTCTTACCTCTTCTTACCTTTATTTATCCTCCTATATCTTGCATTCTCAAATGATATAGATTTTCTTCGTACATTTTTTAAGAATAATGGTTACCTACACCACCGTTTAGATCACTGCTGCAAACTATTTATGGACAAAGTTTTCGATCCCGGCATTACTAAACCAACAGTTCGTAAATAAGATTTTTTCCACTCCCTTCCATACTACAGCAAAGCAACCATTGATGTAGTCAACACTCGATGTAAAAACTTTTCTCTCTGAAGCTTACCCTCATGTAAACTTCTTCAAGTTCTCTTACAAAACACTTTGCCATAGAAGACTACTTTAAATTCAAAGATAAACTTCCCACTTCTCTCCTGTCCGGGGTTGTCCATAAATTCCATTGCAGGAGCTGCTATGCTTCGTGTATTGACAGCACTGGACAGCATTACAAAGCCTGCGTTGATCAACATTTGGGTATATCCAATAGAACAGGTTTGCCACATGCAAAACCTGCTCATTCAGCCTTCCCCCCGTCTTCGTGCAGAACAAAACAATCACCCCATTAATAGGAATGACTTCTCCATCGTAGACTTTTCCAGCCCAAACGATCTCACAACTTTGGAAGCCCTTTACATTTATAAAACAAAGCCTAGCCTCAATACGATGACCACGGCTGTACCGCTTATTACGGTCCACAGCTGAATTTTGTCTGTTTCCTTCAACTGTACCAGCCCTCTTTCCCCTGCACAACGATTGCTCCACCACTGCTACTTCCAATCCCCCGACTGTACAAGCATTATCGTATGGACCTGCTAAGCTTTCTCCGGTTATTCGCATTTTACACTTCCAACCTACAACACCTCTTGTCCACCGCTCGTACTACTAAAATATATTTTTTTCTGTTTTAAGTTTCCTTACAAATTCTGAAGGTGGGAAAATGAAGATCAATTTACTTAGAGTGGCCCAGTGAGAACTGATAGCTCATGGACACTCAACACATATATGACTCTTTCATTCTGTCCGTTTGAATTTTTTAATCCGGCTATATTGAACATGTCCAGAACCTCAACCCCGAGCTTTGGCTTCGATAACTTAGATCATCGAGTTTCCGGTGGTTATTGCCAATCGTTCAAGCTTGAGTCTACGATCTTCAAAGTAAACGGCTACGATTAACGCGTAAAATTCAACCGGAGCCGGTGAAACCAAAACTAAGGATTGATGACACTTGCAGTGCCCCAGCGTAATTGCGCGGCCTGCCAGCCGTACGAGGCTTTGAGCCTCTGTCTGTGGGACTGCAGCGCAACTGTTCGTAATTGCAGTTTAATTTTTCCCTTGTAACTTCTGCCATAAAACGAGAAAACTCTGAAAAATGTTTCCGCAAGTGGCGGCCGCGATAGCGAGAGTTTGAAGAGAACAAAAGTGCCATTGCCTCGTCTCAGGAAGCACTTAATTGCACGCCAAAAATGTCGATTTGTACTGAGGAAGTTAAATTATTCTGAGGAAGAAACACGGCGGAAAATGTGGAAATCTCGCCAATCAGTTACCGCAACTTTTGCGCTCGAGGCTTCGCTGTTTTACACCTCAATGGCGAGCGGAACTTTTGCAAAAAATTGACAAATAGCTGCAGATTCTTGGGCAAACGCAGGCGATAGATGAAGTTGAAAGGAAAAACCTAAAGCCAATATCAGTTCGCCGGCCAATCACTTGACGCATATTTGAGCTGGAGTTTCCATAAATTTACTGTGCTGATGTACATACAGTATTTGTTTGTGTGTTAGGTAAACTTAGACGCAAGCTACTTCACTTATTGTACCATGTAATGATTTCCATGAGTATCTGATAAGCAATATTATTATTTTTGGCTCGCAGTGTATTCTTAGAAAATGCTGAAGGACAGGATGAACGTGGTAGATGAAGCTGTAAGGATGTACGGACAGTCCTATAAAGTCAGAGAAATGAGTAGAACTGTTCATAAGTCTATACCTAGAGCATCAATGGATGCAAATAATACTAACTCTATGATCATCAGGCGGTCTCTGATGCTTTAGTGAAACATCCACAACTATTGGTGACACTATGCTGCCGGAGTCTGGCTCTTTGGAGATACTGGGCGACCTTTTTTACAGTGGATACCCACATTGAGCGCCCTGTTTCATCTGCTTCTAGTAAGGTTGGGCTCCTGTGAAAAGGGAGTGCTATATTTGGTGTTGATAAATAGTTTGTAGATGCTTTTTAACTTTGAAGCTGCCTCTTTTGGAGTATTGCTCTCTTGTTTAGGCTTCTGTTTTGATGCCAGTTTGACTCACAGGATCATTTGCCAAATCTTTCGCATAGGCCGGGCTATGCTTTCTTGTCTCTGCATACTTTCCAAGCTATTCGAAAATGTAGGACATTGTTCACACATTTGAACTTTTCTCCAAATTCTTTGATAGAAATTTGAAATTCCCAAGGTGCATCTGAGGTCCACCACTGTACAGATGTGACTGTTAGAAGCCCAACTTATCAGTCTTGGTATTTTATTCCCCTGATCTGTGATGGCATAGAATTATGGCTGGATCCGTGTTCCGCTGTACAGTGAATCTGCAGGATTTTATGTCAGCTGTAAATGGTGCTCTGAGTGGTTCTTCTCACCAGCCTTTCGGACACCCTATAGGGTTGCTTCATGCTTAGATTGGAAATAATCGTCCCCACGATGTCCATGCGCGTGCTATCACGAATCATTCTTATCAATATTATTAATACTACTAACCTCCTGCCGGGCTCTCGTACAGCTGATTTATGCACTTGAATCTAATTAGGAACGTACTACAGTTAATTAATCCAGTAATCTCTAAGCAGGGTTGTTGTTCCTGGTGATCAATAAAATACAATGCCCTCAGCACAATACCACACGCTACGAGACGGTGGCAAGGCCTGCCCAATGGTCCATGAATCAATCTATGTACACGTGTACAATACCTTTACGATTGCCTAATTAATAGTCCGTAAATCAATATCCAAATTACCTTCACAGCAGCCCATTGATCAACAAATGAACATTCATATTTCCTTTACGGCTGCCAAATGGTCCGTAAATAAACATCCACATTACCTTTACGGCTGCCAAATGGCTCGTAAACCAACATCCACATTACCTTTACGGCTGCCAAATGGTCCGTAAATCAACATCCACATCACCTTTACGCCTGCCAAATGCTCCGTAAATCAACATCCACATTACCTTTACGCCTGCCAAATGCTCCGTAAATCAACATCCACATTACCTTTACGGCTGCCAAATGGTCCGTAAATCAACATCCACATTACCTTAACGGCTGAAAAATAGTCCGTAAATCAACATCCACATTACCTTTAGAAAAAGCGATTCCGTAGCTCGTGGCCCCGACAGGGGCGGACTGAGCCGCCGCGTTCACATGACAGTCTTGTGCCGAGAAATATTCAGCAGCGGGCGACTCAAGCAATAGAGCGTAGCGGGTTTTTTCGACCTGCACTCTCTCCACGCCTTCTTCTGTCGACTTCACGTACACCGAGGGTGACTGGGCTTCCATGAAAGCGTGCATTTCTTGGTGAATGTAGGAAGGAGAAGACCTGACAGACAGACAAAGATCGAGNCAAGCAATAGAGCGTAGCGGTTTTTTTCGACCTGCACTCTCTCCACGCCTTCTTCTGTCGACTTCACGTACACCGAGGGTGACTGGGCTTCCATGAAAGCGTGCATTTCTTGGTGAATGTAGGAAGGAGAAGACCTGACAGACAGACAGACAAAGATCGAGTGTTTGGATAAGTGAGGAAATACCGCGAAGAAAATTTCTTTAGAGTGTTTTGAGGGTTACTGGAACGCTTATTATTCATCCGATCCATGTTCTGAAGAATTAATTAAGTTATTACACAAAGTAGAAGGGCGGCACATTTATTAAAAGGAGTAGCAAATACATTGTAGGAATCGACTGAGCTTCCTGTTCTGTGCATAATTCATTGTCACTCATGGATATGAATAAATGGATAAAACTGTACGCGTCTATAAACGCAACGGCTCAAGGTGGTAAAATATATTTCTATGTGCGTATACTAACTCTACGGGTATCCGGACAGCTGGACTGTTGGCAGCCGAGCAGCTGGCGAATTTAAAAGGTAAATCTATCACAGAGACTTTTTTTGAGGGGGGGGGTGTGGTTCAAGTGGCGGCCGTTCAAAAAACCTAAAAATAGCATATCTTATTTTCCGATTATTTTTCTTATTCTGCATGCATAACATCACGGCTTTTAACAGATGAAAATAATACCCGAGTCAATCTTTTAGGAATAAAATGGGTCCATACGCTGCTGTAATGATACTCTTTTGTGGAATTTCTCCCTGAAACGTAATTTTTAACAATCCCTTGAGGGACTCGCCGGGTCTCTCCAAGGGCCAGAAAAAAAATACATTTAAGGCGAAAAATTGACCATTTTCAGACCAAATAACCATCATTACAACAGCGTATGGACCATTTTATAACCAGAGGATATAATATTAGACCTCACCGGGGCAGGAAACCAGTACGATGGAGTTGGATTCCAGTTTACCATATCCTGGATATGCTAATGATCAGGATAGAACTCTAAATAGTTCAAGTTTTTTTTTTTTTTTGAGGGGGCAACTGATACTCCTGGACCATTTTTGAGGACGAAGAATGGGTTATGTCCTCATGCCCCTTCCCAGCATCCGCCATTTGATGTATCATCACTGATATTTTAAATTTCTTGCATCTTACCTGAAGAATTTATCGATAAGACTTCCTTTGACCGCGCCATATTTGGTCGCGCCGCCCTGGGACCTGAGGTCCTCGAGGGACTGTAGGGGCGCAGCAACACGTCGCGCTGTGAGCAGAGCGGTTAGGTTGGCTGTGTAGCAACATACCATCACTGCGGTGAACAGCCACCAGAGGGCCCACAGGGTTCGGGCGCCAATAGGCCTGTTTCGTGACGAAAAGAAATAATATCGTAATGAATTATGCATTAAAGTGTAATCATACGAGTTGTTAACAATGATCGCTATTATTATTATTACGTTACGTTGTCATCATAGGGTTCGGGGTCCAATGGGCCTGTTTCACAATTCAAAGAAGTAATATCGTACTGAATCATGCATTAAAGTGTAATCATACGAGTTGTTAAAAGTAATCGCTATCATTATTATTATATCGCTACATTGTCATCACAGGGTTCGGCGGGGTCCAATAGGCCTGTGTTGCAATGAAAAGAAATGATACCGTATTTAGTTATGGATTAAAGCGATTCATACGATTAGTTAACAGTGATCCTTATTACTATGTCGGTACAGTGTCATTAGAGGGCTACAGGGTTTGGGTCAGGGCTCCAGTAGACCTGCTTTGTTTAATGAGCCGAATAAATCTCCTAATCTATATTATACTAAAAGTCTCGCTTGTTTATTTATTCGTGTCTTGTTTATTTATTTGTGTCTTGTTTGACACATCTTCACTTTTACACAATAAGAAATTCGAGGTATGGGGAAGGGGCGGGGTGACATTCTTTCCATGGATTAGCTCTTTTATTCGATTGTATCTGTGATACGGAAGTTAAACTGAGCTGGGCCGCAAGAACGGGCATGATCAATTCAGCGGTCCCATGGGCAATACAACTGAAATACGTTACATATAATAATTTGACTTTGCTTACAACCTGGATGTTGAATATTCGTTAGAGAAGCAAAGAATCAGTTGATAGTGAACCGAACGGGCCGCTCCTTGACGGGCAGAAGAGGACGACCGAACAGCGGGTGGTCTATGCCCAGCTAAATAACACCTGCGTTTTTTGCAAAAGCGAAGACGATCGTGATGACGACCCAACGGGTCACGGGCCGTCTAGTAATCTCTAAATTAAGCATAGATATTTCATTTGTTAATAGTACTTAACATTGATCTCCATTATTTAGTCGTTGAATTATAACTTCAGAGAGCCTCTACTAATGAATGAAAGAAATATTTTTAGCATGAATATAGTAGTAGGGTGAAGTTATGAAATGCTAAAGTATATAACGTGCTAACAATAACCTTTAGTACCAAATCTCTGAACTAACATTGAAAAAACATAAACTTGAGGGACCAGACTGTTGAGGTGCCTTCAGAGATGACTTTTATTATTATTATTATTATTATATCCATGGTAGTTATGGGCTAGAGTGGTGTTAATTAGCGATGATATACACATGGCTTACTGGCTATAGAGTCAGTAAACGATTTCTAATAGAGAGGTTCAGCGCGGATGGTTCATTACAATGCACTCAAGTGAGGACGCCTACAGGCTTCTCTGTCTGATGCATAAACTTATTTTGAAAATAATAATAATTTTTATAGACTCTATGACAATAACAAGGGGCAATTACAGTCTAATTGGTGAGCTGATTGAGCACGTGCATCAAAAGGTTAATAGAGAAAAATTCATGTTTCTCAGCGGGTTAATTGGAAGGGTGGTTGCATAGGCGTAGTAACCTCCACAGATAACGTTAATTCATGTGAAAAATAGCAAAAGGTTGCCTCACTATTCATAATGAACCTCCGATAT
>LQNS02007217.1:12596182-12609284 GCA_001587735.2 Parhyale hawaiensis | reverse complement strand
ACTTTGCAGTTTGAGCTTCATGTCCAAGAAGGTCTTGTATGAGATTTGATGCTGAAATTTGCGCTCGAGATACGTCTGTTCTTGCGAGTTGCCGACGCACTGTGTCCCAGTCACCATATACTTGTGCGTGTCCTGCTTTAGAACAATACCTATCTATAGTTCTGTAAAGCGGACCCTCGCGAAAACTCCCAGTGGCACGCCATAACTTTTCGCATTGTGTTAAACCCAACCAGGTTTTGGTACTCGATGAAACCCTGTAAATGACGGGTTCCTTGGGTGCCATACTCGACTCCGAAGACGAAGCGAGATACTTGTCCCTGGGTGAGCAGTCTGCCATAATACTCGATGCAAAAGTTAGGATTGTTGACCGTGAAGCACCAGCGACGATGTTTCTTGTCTACCATCCTAAGACTGAAGAAGGCTAAAATTTTACCAACTAATATACCTCGAACTGACCTTGAATATTGCCCCCCACAACCAACACTACAGAGGGGGGGGGGGGTATGAACAGAATCTGCGCTTTCAAGCATCCCCGCAACACTAAGTTTGGGTCACTGACTCACTGTTAGGGCGTTTGCAGACGAGAGTCGGAACGTGAGTACGTTTCACACGTTTCGTGTTCTGGGAACGAAAGTTCCAGAGAATCCCTGTTTTGCCGCACGTAGCTGCAACTTTGTGCTCGGAGCCTTTTATCCCTCCTGCTGAATTGCTGTTGCACGAAACAGGAACAATACAGTGGCTGTGGCGATGCTTATCTCTCAAAATTTCCCACATGTTATTTGAGAACAAGCTTTTTTTTTTCTCATACATATTAGTGTTCTTCCTATTATGAAGCGGCATAGTTAATTCTTTAAAGAATTCTGTTATTTTAGGCGTTTTCAGAGGTGCATCATCATATATTGTTGCTGGGCAGAACACTGCAATCAGCAATGGTAAAGCTAGCACTCGAGAACAGGATAACACATCAGGAGTCCTGATAGTGTCTTGAAGTCATTGAAGCGCACCTTCAATCCGTTTTCCCGTGTAGCTGGTTTATTTTCTCGCTACACCAGTGTTTAGAGCTCGTTCTGTCCATTTGAACAGTATATAGCAACACTGACATCGTTAAATTTAATGCCGAATACCTGGGTGTTACAACAGCCACGCTGATTGGCAATTTGCGCGGTTTGAACATCATATAGCTATCATGTATTTTGCGGTTGTAATAAAATACTTCATGCAGGTTTCGTGTCTTGCAACGTAAAATATGGACAAAACGAATTTTATCAGTTTGTTTTACTTTCGTTTATGTACCCATTTTTGAAGCGGGGCATTTTTTCTGCGTACCCTGAATGAGCCGTAAAAAGATAATTAAAACTTAAACTCAAGGAGAAAAGTTGAGGGGGACAAAATATACACTGTCCCCCCAGTCTGAAAGTTGGGGGGGACACGTCCCCCCCGTCCCCTTAGGTGGTTACGCCCATGCAAACAGCTAACGTTGGCTTATAATGTCGTAAGTTAAGGGATACGAGCGAACAGCGTGTCGTCGTAAGTTAAGGGTTACGAGCGAACAGTGTGTTGCCGTAAGTTAAGGGATACGAGCGAACAGTGTGTTGTCGTAAGTTGAGGGTAACGAGCGAACGGCGTGTTGTCGTAAGTTACGGTTACGAGCGAATAGAGTGTTGCCGTAAGTTAAAGGTTACGTGTGAACAGTGCGTTGTCGTAAGTTACGGTTACGAGCGAACAGTGTGTTGCCGTAAGTTAAGGGATACGAGCGAACAGTGTGTTGTCGTAAGTTAAAGGATGCGAGCGAACAGTGTGTTGTCGTTCAATTACTCACGTAGAAATGATTATTATTGCTCTATATTTGTATTGGGACATTTTGCAGTATTCTCTGGAACCTTAGGCACGGAATGCTTCTGTTTCTGTTTATTTTTATGTTTTTCATGAACACCTTATGTTTATATTATACGCATAACTCGTGTTTTTACTATCAGCCACGTATTTTATGAAAGTTTTATTTTTGTAAATTTAACATGCTTATTATGTACAGCATATTATGTCTGTTCTAGTACTGCTGCACATATATGTTTTAGGCCCTTTATGCGCTCTTCCAATGATTAATAGTGTTTTGTAGGTTGCAGGCTTATTAAGCAGCATAACTTCTATTTTTGGTAGTGAGAGTTACAGGGCTGAAAAATAATTTCCTATCTTAGGGCGAAAGAAGCTGTGCCTCGTCTCTACAGTTACTTGGCGAATATTCTTTTGTATAATTATATTCATCAGCTGCCGCTTTATATCAATGATATTAATTTCGGCCTGCTTTAAGGAGCAAGTATTTCTTTGTGAAAGGAGTGAAGAGCATCACTACGGTATATGGATAATATCTGTCTATGACTATAGCGTTCATCATTGCATCATTCTGTGGTTGCCTTATTTGTTCGATAAGAATCATTCTATGATTTGCTCTACTGTACAAAGAACATTTGCACCTACATGAGCAATTATTATAATAATGCGCGCATTGTCTGAACCCAACGTTTTCAGAAACATTCTTGCACTTTACCCACGCAACTGTGCCGACTGTGTTTTATTTTTTCAAGTATACACTTCCTAACCTTCTTTATACTTCCTCGAATTTTCTACAGTTACGACGCGTTCGTGTGTTTTGATGATGAAAAACTACCGAGATTTCCTTAGCACATTTTCGCACTGAGAGTAAAATTGCCTGTTGAATGATAGCCGTTAGATTTGAATGAATGCGGAGGCCTTCCTTCCATTGTGCTCTTCTGCGAGCGGCTCTCATAAGCGTTGCATTGGACGGGCCATTACTTTCCTCTCCGTCAGACGGCGCCTGGTCATGCTAGCCAGCCCTGTGTACTTACGGGTTCTGGTGCGCTAGTGTCATGTGTCAACGGGTTTTGGTGCGCTAGTGTCATGTGTCAAGAAGTTCTGGTGCCCTAGTGTCATGTGTCAACAGGTTCTGGTGCGCTTGTGTCATGTGTCAACGGGTTCTGGTGCGCTTGTGTCATGTGTCAACGGGTTCTGGTGCGCTAGTGTCATGTGTCAACGGGTTCTGGTGCGCTAGTGTCATGTATCAAGAAGTTCTGGTGCGCTAGTGTCATGTGTCAAGAGGTTCTGGTGCGCTAGTGTCATGTGTCAAGAAGTTCTGGTGCGCTAGTGTCAGGTGTCAACAGGTTGTGGTGCGCTAGTGTCAGGTGTCAACAGGTTGTGGTGCGCTAGTGTCAGGTGTCAACAGGTTGTGGTGCGCTAGTGTCAGGTGTCAACAGGTTGTGGTGCGCTAGTGTCAGGTGTCAACAGGTTATGGTGCGCTAGTGTCAGGTGTCAACAGGTTGTGGTGCGCTAGTGTCATGTGTCATCGGGTTCTGGTGCGCTAGTGTCAGGTGTCAACAGGTTGTGGTGCGCTAGTGTCATGTGTCAACAGGTTGTGGTGCGCTAGTGTCATGTGTCAACAGGTTGTGGTGCGCTAGTGTCATGTGTCAACAGGTTGTGGTGCGCTAGTGTCATGTGTCATTGGGTTCTGGTGCCCTAGTGCTGCCACGTGTCAACCAGTTCTGATATAGCAGAGCAGCGCAACACTGGGTTCTGGTACACAAGAGGCAGTTCATAGGTTACTGTGAGTTGTTATAGGGGTTGACTGGAAGGTTGCATGTTGATAGTACTCTATGGGCAGAGTAGTGGAGAGGGACTGGCCTAGCGTCAGAGAAGCTTGTCGTAACCTTTGTTCCTATTGTACACCGAATAACCTAAGAGCCATTGTTACTAATCCTTTCATCACTTGCGCAGATGAGTCTGCAGTAAGGGCCTCCATACCCGTGCCCGCCGGTAGAATATGCTCCTACAGCTCTGCTAAGCTAATTAGCTGTGAGGCTACCAAGGGATTGGATACAAATTTCAATCCCTGATGAAACAGTTACCGATATAATGTGACCTGTTACGTAGCTTTCAAGAAATGTTTGAGTCTGAATAAATTATATTAGTAACTTTTTATTAATAACATGGTTCCGTCAGTAATGTTTTCAGTTACTGTCCGATAAAAAATTATAACAAACACTAGTCAAACATACAAATGGACAAACCGATCATGGTGAAAAATTTGTCTTTTGTCTATTAATATTTCTAATAGGTACTATAAATTTCGTAGAGATCCGCTTACAATAGCTAGGATTATATTGCTCACAAACAATAAAGCAAGCATAGGGACCTACAAACAAAGAAACAAACAACACGTTTACAGTATTTTAGCTAATTATTCTTTGTGATATACCTCACAGCTCATGTAAATTTCATAAAAATACGCCCATGATCTTTTGACTTATGGTACTAAGAAAAAAGGGGCAGACAATCAAACCAACCGTTCAGCGAATCTTCACCAAACGGTAAACATCTATTCCTCCAAGCATGGCAAACAATCCTTGTGAATTTCGTAAAAATCCACTTATGAGTTTTTGACTCATGAAGGGGACGGACAAAGAAAGAGACTAACCTGATAATAAACATAACCTCCTTGGCGGATTTAATAATAGCACCACGTACCAACATTTCTTTTTGCGCCTGAACCAGGGTCCTGCATCGATTGGCCCGGAACACATAGAGGCATAATGGTTTAAGTAATTCGGACGCAAATACTTTCATCAATTGCAACATTTTTTGTTGACGACAAATGTGCCGCCCGGTATCAAGGTGTTTTGGTGCAAATAAATGTAATATATTTCGTCTGCTTTTAAAAATACAAGATTCGGTGACAGCGCCTTGTTCCTAAGAACGAACCACTTTCTAATTGACGTATTCACAACTAAAGCACTCTGAGAGTGTATGCCTCCGCCAAGCAAACCGACGTCAACAAAAAATTCAAACTGGTTCTGACACCATGATTTCCCTTCTATCAACACCAAAATCTATTCATTTGTGCAGTTAAACCGCATAAGGAGTTTCCGTAATTTTCTTGAAGATCCGTTCATACATTTTTGGGTTAGGTTGCTGGCAAACATTTTAACAAAAGTTAGTCAAAAACACAAACAGAATCGGTGATCGGCACCAAACTTTGATCATTTACTTCTAAACTTATACTTAACAATTCAAGTGAATTTTATAAAATTCTGTTCATGACTTTCTGAGGTAGTTTGCTAAGAAAGAAAAACTCTAATAAAGAGACAAACAAACAACCGAGCAAACAGATCGTCACTAAAATTTGGTTATTTAGACTCTTTTTAACATTCCTAGAACAACTCGGGTAAATTTCATAAAAAAACTGCCATAACTTTTTAAGTTATGGTAGGCACTAAAAAGAAAGAAGCAGGCAAACTGTTGTACGGATGTTCACCGAAAGGTGTTCATTCATTATTCTCAATATGTCTAACAAACGCAGTAAAGTAAAAAAATTGTTAATAACTTTTATAGTTATCTTGGAGGCAGACGAACAGACCGACAAGCTCGACAAAAATATAACATCCTCGACATCCGGAGGTAATAACTCCATAGCAAAAATTTGTCACCAAAACCAACAGAGATCGTAATGGTAACATATACCGACAGTTTCTGGCTTTGTAGAGTTGATATTGTGAAGAATACAGTACATGTGAAAATAAGATTTTTAGGCTACGTATAGCAGCCCTTACATTGTGCTTTGAAGGCTAAGAATTTAGTTATACTGCGACGATTCATTAATAGCTATATTGCTGGGATATTTATTTTAGAAATTTCACCAAGGCGCGTTAGTTACCTCGAATATTTTTAGAGGTCTACAAATACAGAATGTTTTCAAAAAGCATTTAATTTCTTACAAACGATATTCGTTGTGTATAATGCCTAAAGTGCAAACAGCACTTCTATAGCGTGATATTGCATGTTTTCAGTCTACTTCTCAGTTCTGCTTGTTGTTGTAGTTACGCCGGGGGAGGCTCCGGATCGGGGGCCGAGCAAGTGGCGTAAGGTATGAAAAAAAGGAAGAGAGCACAGGAAGTGAAGTACAGATAAAGGATTGTCGCATAGAGAGGTGGGAGGAGGGGGTGGAATGGACAGGACATTCGAATAGGGGGTTCACAGTGTGATGGCCTTTGCGGCATTCGGGGCAGGAGTCTGAGTCTGCTTGTCCAACCCTGTGGTGGGAAGAAATCAGGGCAGAGCAAAAGCCTGATCGTAGCTGCGATAGAGTAAAGCGGGCCGCCCGTGGAAGAGTGGTCTTCTCAGGCGAGATCTCCGTTGGAAAGGCGCCCAAGATCCTGTCTAGTGAAGCTCGCACGGCAGACCGATGGAGGAAGGAGATGGCAGCACATTACTCTTCAGATGGCATGATATTATTGTTAGCAAGTGGTTGACGTCAGAGTGGAATCTGGTTGGCAGATTTTGGAGGTCGACGACCGGCCTGTGCAGTGACGACAGAGTGGGCTGGGTGCTCAGGCGAAGGTAAATACGACGTTCTGACTTAGTGCGCATTGAAATGGCGTCTTTGAGGTAATTGCTGACGTCACTGCTGTTGTGCAGCGAAAGTGCTGCAGTAGAGGTGACAGCTTAGTGCATGGTTGAATAACAATAGTTTCGTAGTTCAGCCATGGCTTGGTGCGTGTGTGTCCACAGTCCGTTCCTCGGAGGTAACGTCTGTTCGGGGCGGGTGGGGGAGGAAGGCTGAGCGCATGTTAGAGTGCTGCTGTTGCTGACGTTATGCTGTGGTGCGACGGCTGCCAGCATGCCTTCCTCAACTTTTCAAGTTGCTTGACAATACATTTTGTTTTGATATATTGCAGATATCGCACAGCACGAGAGAATGAGTTCATTTGTGACTTTGAATATCAGTTTCCATTTGCTAAGCACTGTTAATTAACTTTCAGGAAACAATATAAACTTGATATCCCACTCTACAACCTACGCATTTAGTTTATCTATAGCTTCATTACTTTCTTTATCCCTGCACTATGACACTGTGCATCCCGCATATCCCATTCATTTTCACCCTAAGCACTATATACATTTCCCCACACGCCATTCCCTCCCATGGCTGCAGTGTAGCGGTATGTCTTCTCTCGGCTACATTTCTCTCTGCACATTAAGGCAATTTTATGTCATGAGAGCACGGCAAGGGGCACAAGTGCCAGCCATACTCTGCTGCTCTATAACAACCCAAAGACACGCGCTACTTCTCTTTATAAGACGCGTTGCTGCTGATCTTAATATCACCCGCAGAAAGTGTAAATGTTCGAGGACGTTTCTCTTTCCCTTACGTTATTGTTTTTTCCGACAGTACAGGGTACAACATTTCCTAGGGTATTGTCAGTCGGAGGGAATGGTATGGTAAAATTAATTCTTTAATGTCATTAAATAATAGATGAGGTAATATCAGGCTTATCTATTGGCAATGGCGCAGAAGAAGGTCTGGTTTGGAATTGTAGCTCCTCACTGTCGTACTGCGGCTTTTACAGACGGCATAAAGGCCCGTTCACACGAAAGTCTTTTGTTCTCAGCGTCCCAATACGTCGCTGCGTCCGCTTCAACAGAAAAGAAAGTGGGCAGCTTTCTAAGTTCTTACTTCTACCAATTTCGAAAAGCTGAAGGAAACTACTAAGTAAGCTTGCTAAGCTGATGGCCTAATGACTAGCATTGCAGTAAGCCTTTAACTAGACACGCGGTTACGTGTTACGATGGAAACTAAAACTCAGAGTACCGCGCAGAAGACAAAAGTCTGTCACAAGAACTCGGTTTAATTGTCTCTCTCTGGACAAATATCGCCAGAAATGCTAAGAATAAACAGTATCGGTTTCAGTACAAATGCTTTGAAAATAACCAAATAACACCTGCGCTATTTTTTACCAGCTTCAGAGTAGTAATTAGTGTATATATAGAGCTCTGTCACGTCTCGTACATTCTTCCCGATGTAGTGAAGTGTACTGCCAGGAGACGTAGCCGACCATGCCGAGTCTCGTCATCCTCGGTAAAGTAAACATTACGCGCCTATTATTGATTAATATAGAGAGATTCAGGACGGGAGTTGAGGTAGTGCAAAAGCATCTCGTATTGTTTTGCTGGAAGAGATATAACTAACAAAAAAAAGAACAAAGGAAGAAAAGAGCCTGCAGGAAGAAGTATTGAGGAGTAAAACGCGAACATAAAAATTCTAATAATACTCACATTATGCTTCAGACGTTTGCGTAAGAGAAGCTGGCCTGCTTAGCGAGTATCTTTGAAAAGTTTGTAAACATATTAGTTCTAGGTAGGGAACTTTGCTTGCGTAACGGGTCCATGTTTTTGTTGCTGTGTAGATTTTGTTTGAGTAACTAGGTTGTTCGAGTTAAGGAGGTACCACAGTAAATAATTATTCATACTAACTACATTTCCCTCATTTCATAATTTTTTACCCACACTTCCATCGGCTGAAGTTCTATTTTCGATACCCAGGAATTCTATTTTTTACTGACTCTACGGCAATTGCTCAGACAGAAACACAGTTTAGACTTCATCTCATATCTAAGAATGGGCCTATTGGTCAGTTCACTGTCTAATCTGGTCAGTGGCCAGCAGGCGTTCAAGTCAACTGCTAGTGGCTTTTTGTTAGATCTTCTGTGTTTTGGACTTCCCGGTGTTGCATGATGCTTCATTTGGGTTGTACTACCTGTCCGTGGTGGTCCGAGCGGGAAGTTTTACTAGTAATAATTAATATTTTTAGTAATAATAATAATAATAATAATAATAATAATAATAATAATAATAATAATAATAATAATAATAATAATGAAAACAATAACAACAAACACCAGCACATGATGAACCAATGCGTATGCCGGCCAGCAAAACGAAAGACTTTGGCAGAAAGAACAACCAAAGCCTGAAGGCTGTCGCCCGATGCAATAATAAATCAGGGAAATATATCATCCTGAATTATTCTCGGTCACCTCTCATTGTACTGACGAAATAACTCTGCTGTGAATTTCCTTACCTTTGTGGAGCAACAAGAACGTATGCACTAAACTATTGATTTACTCTTTTCTGCTTTATTACACAGGGGCACTTTGTACCTCACCGGACATATTATTATGGACGTGACGTAACAATTTATACCCTCGGCGTGTGTTAAGAACATTATACATAATGATGTTGGGGTATCTTTTATAAGCATAAGCTAGAGCTGGCTGTACAGGGAACAGGGTTGTTGTTGTTACGTGCTGTTGTTACAGCAGCAACATGGGGAGGTTGTGTTCGGTGCTGGTGATAGTGAAATGTTCTAGCGGGATGTGGGTGTCCGGACAGACTCTAGTTCAGTGGGAAAAATCCTTGCTATTTTGTAATGACCAAATCATTTCGTAGGATCTTGGCTAAAATTAAGAGTATAATTTATTGCTCGATTTCCCTGTATTACCTTTACTTTGGGTCGGGGACTTGCTGCCCTTCAATTTTGTTTTGTAATAAAAATTCAAAAATCGCTTTTGCCAATAGAAGAGTACTTATTTACGGTAATGAAGTGAATTAAGTGCTATCATTAAGTGTTCATTGGTTGCTATTTCTTCTGGCCTGTTACAAAACATTAATTTTTGATTAATAAATGCATTATTACCTATACGCACTGCTGCCGCATTATAACTAATGTATTAAATATTAATAATCACGGCATATTTGCAATGACTTGCCTGCACTGTACCCTGAGTTCGTCGATAACTTTTGGAGCATAATCCTCTAATTTTAATGCGAAACTTTTGGACAAACTTTTCGATTAGGTTTTTTTAAGCAAAAGTTTTTTCCATCAATGAGATTTGCAGCGATTCGGAAAGGCAACAACTTGCTGCTCCTATATAACCTCGGCTTCAAAATGGGGCCTGACATGGAAGTAAGCAACAATCATTCAGATGAAGTCGTTTATTGTTTTGTTACGTCCTTACTTCAGGAAATATGATGTGTGAAACAACTATCACGAATTCCGCGCGTAAGTTTTTCATGACTTGTCATCACCCGCGAACGAAGTGAGAGAGGTGATAATATTTTCGCTGGAGATTTAAGTATGTTTATTTGTGTATATATATATATATCTGTCAGTGAGGGGGCAAATATTCGCATCCGAGGAACATCCGCACATTTTTTTACATCTGCATCAGTATCCGTGGATTCTAAGATGATAACATCGGCAAGCGCATCCGCGGATACAGTAAAACCTGCAGCACAGGAGGCGCGGATGTGCAGGTTTATCACTGTACACTAAGCTCATCCATTGTGCTGAAAAGTGCATGTTCTCATTTGAATTGATATGTATGCAAACGCTGTCCCTGTCAACAAAGCACCATCTAAGTTTTTTTTTTCATCCCAAACTGTTGTATAAACTGCCGTCGTGAGATGGGGTGTGTGATGGGGAGGATATTCGTTGCCACGGATCAACTGCACCTTTCTTGACATCCGCATCTGCATCCGCGGATTCCAAAATGGCAACATCTGCAATTTGCATCCGCGGATATCCGACCCATCACTTATATATATTTGTCTGTCCACTCAAAAACAGGTCGAAGGAGCCGAGCAGTGCTCAACATTTTTTGTAGGGAGTCTGGAGGGCTGTCCTAGATGTGACCCATACCAAAAACTAGGGTTAACTGACCATCAAAAATTACGGCAATGAATTTTGTTTTCTGTCCATCCAAAAAGAGGCAGAAGGAGCTGAGCCACAATAAAAATTTGTTAGGCAGTCAGGTGGGTTGACTGAGATGTAAAAAATGACGAAAATTTTGAGTTGGTTGGCCGTAAAAAAAGACGGCAGTGAATTTGTCCCGTACCGCGGGTGATGGTCTAACACCACGAGGTGTTCTAGTTCGTTCTGTATTCAACTTTGAATTTCCATTGAAACGATCAATCACTGGCTGGTTCCTATATTTCTATGAACTCTCGTGAGCACGTTACGGCCGCTGGTGAACATGTAGAGTCTACGTCAAAGTGTACCTATATGAAGGTTCATACGATAGGTGTTTGCTCTCTGTATGCCTGTTCAAGTGTAATGTTCTCAGTCAGCACAACTGCATATGGGTGTACCGGAAGACTTGATAAAATGTTGATCGACGCGTCTGCTGGTTTAGCAAATGTGATTATAGTAAAATTTTTGGCGTCTTCACATTTGCAGTAAGTAGAACATACATAGCCGAGCACTTTTCTGCTGTTTTCAAGGAAGAAACGAAGCATTCGAACCTTTTACGTTGCTTAAAAAGTACAAAAGACTGCAATGTGGACCTGGAATCACGTACATTTTCCCCTAAATATAACACTGCGCCTATCTAATGCAGCCGTTACTTTAAGTGAGCATATGTAAGTTCAGCCGTAGAAATAAGTAAACGTCGCCAAAGGAAGTGCTTGAAAAAGGTTCACTGGAATAAAATGAGCCTGTTTGCCTATTTGTCTGTCACCAAGATAACTCAAAAAGTGATGAACCGATTTGAGTGAAATTTGCAGGGATTGTTAGATATGGTAGAAGGAACAGTTGATTACCTTTTGGTGAAGATATGTCTATCCGTTCGTTTGTTTGCTTGTCTACCTCATTTTTCTCGACGCTATAACTCAAAAAGTTATGGATGGATTTTGATGAAATTACCATGAGTTGTTAGGTTTATAACAAAGAGTATATGACCAAATTTTGGTAATGATTTGATTGTTCGTTCGTTCGTTTGTCACTGTTTTTAGTTTTATGCTTGTTAGCACAATAACTCAAAAAATAATGAATGGATCTTTATGAAATTTATAGGAATTGTTAGTATTGCTAAAAGATATATATGATCAAATTTTGGTGCAGATCGGTTTGTTCGTTTATATGTTTGACTCATGTTTGTCATAACGTTTGTTAACAGTATAACTCAAAAAGTTATGAACGGATCTTCAAGAAAATTGAACAAGCTGTTAATAATATAAAAAGGCACAAACGGTTAGATTTTGGAGTTGATACGAAGAAAATTATGGTTTCAGAGCCAATTGAATTTTTTGCTACCGATGCTGCACTTGGCGGAGGTATGCGCTCTCAGAGTGCTCTAGTTATGAAAAGTATTCACTTTGTGGGATTTATTTGTAATGCTGGCCCGTGGGCTGCTCCTGAAAGTCTCACCCAGCCCTCACTCAGAAAAGGTTGCCGACCCCTAGCTGTGTCAGGAAGAGGGTGCAAGTCCAATAGCGGACTAAGTGCGTGGACGAGTTATAAGATTACTTTTCATCCGTGTAGGCTTTGCATTTAATAATTCAGTAAGTACCATCTCAAACTGAATAAGACTTTTTTCAATACACGCTTATTGGTGTCCGATATCGTATTGGGAGAAACCATTGATTGTTGCAGTGACCTCGGCATTGCACCTTAGAAAATATAATTTAAGCTAAAGATTTCTTGTAATTATGCGAACGATTCTGAATATTGAAGCACCCTCTAGGGCACTGAGGGTAATTTTTATGAGAAGAGTCGGGGCAAGTTCGATAATATAGAACATAATATAATTGTGCCAGCTTTGCATTCACTCTATTACCTGCGGGCAGTCTAAGGCATCATTTAGCGTAGAGAAATGTTTAATTATTAAGACTAGCTGGCGCAGCCACACACATCTGGCTGTGAGGAAGAATGGAACGCGTTTCTCCCTTCAAATAGAGCTCTAAAACATATAGTGATTATTATTAGGATACAGTAGACTGACGACTTGGGAACGGAGGAAATTCCATAATGTTACTCACGCAACCAGCCCAGCAGTGAAGTGTGTTATATTTAGCAAGAGGATTGTTTACGTACATCAATGAGAATTTATTGTGTGTGGAACTTACTGCCCAGCTGGATAATCTATGATTTATCCTGAAGTCTAAATAAACCAAGCCCAATATCGACCCTTAGATGAAAGCCCTCTCGCATTCCATCTGGTCTGCTGCTACATTGCTAATTGTATTCCAAATGAGGGCAGAGACGCGATGCACTGGTGCGGCTCTGCCTTAGATGCGACCTTCATTGGAGGAAACGGAGCTTAACGCTGACAGGAGCTGCCGCTGCTCATAGGATTCCCATAGTCCCAGTGAATCGATTATTGGTTTGCGACTAACAAAGCAGCGCCCCTTCGCGGGTTAATGGTGAAATGAATGATTCAGTGCTCGCCTCTAATTATGGTGATGAATGCGAGTTTGT
>LQNS02007217.1:12580401-12590482 GCA_001587735.2 Parhyale hawaiensis | reverse complement strand
GGGTGGCATATGGAAGCCCCGCACACAGTCAAGAAAAGAAGAGGCTCATTCAAGAGGCCATAGCGCTGCTCGGTCGCCAAGGGCGTTTTTAGGCTGGCAACATCGACCTCGTTCGGAGAAGATTCACCCGAGCAGTGAGCGCTTCGTCGCGCTCGTTCAAACCAGCAATATTCTGCTACTTTCGCGAAGACTCGGAATAACT
This sequence comes from Parhyale hawaiensis, assembly GCA_001587735.2. NCBI lineage: Eukaryota > Metazoa > Arthropoda > Malacostraca > Amphipoda > Hyalidae > Parhyale > Parhyale hawaiensis. The sequence continues at coordinate 12,590,280 of LQNS02007217.1, read as the reverse complement.
GGGGAACACGGTCAGCTAAGCGCGGCAAAGCGCACACTGCTCGGGTGAATCTTCTCCGAACGAGGTCGATGTTGCCAGCCTAAAAATGCCCTGGCGACCAAGCAGCGCGGTATCCTCCTGATTGCGCCTCTTTTTTTTTTCTCGACTGTGTGCGGGGCTACCACATGCCACCCGTGTTCCAACGTAAATTTTGATAGGGTTAGGTTGGACTACGATAGGTTGGGTCACTTTAGGTTAGGTTAGGTTAGTCATCGACGGAAAGTTAGGCTTTCTCATGGGCTGCATTACTTTATATTAGGCTAGGGTAAGCTACTTTAGTTAAGTTAACATTAGTTCTGTTAAATTAGATTTTATTGTTTCACTATATTACGCATAAGGAGTTGAAAAGAAAGAACTGTAGAAAATGGAGAAAAGATTGAGGGAAAGGAGATGCCTGAAAACTATATCAAATATTGTCTTTTCCCGCCAAGTCCACAATATTGCTTAAGCCACGTGTAATTGAAGACGAAAGATTTCACTGCATATGAAACAAACTTCCTGCAGAGTGGAACTAACTAAACAAAGATTCTATTTCGCCAGACTTGCAAACACTATTACCGCGGATCCCTTTTTTGTGCCAGATATATGAATTCTTGTAGTGATTGACTCCCTGAGTCAAAAATTTCTGAGTTCAATAGCTACTGCGGGAGTACTGACCCTTGCCAAAAGAAGGTTGCCGGTTAGGGGGTCGCCGTTGTTGCATGGGCCTTCCGTTTCTGCCCCATAACTCTGACAATTTTTGTTCGACTGTAGCCGTGCACTCCTTTGGGGCCAACGGGCATCTCCCTGCAGAGCGAACCAGTGCATGTGAATTCTCCAATTGTGATGAGCGGGAAAATTGACTTTATATTCATAAGTGTTATAATGGCTCCCAAGGAATGGTTAAGGAATACCCACTGGGTGGGTTATCCCCAATGTCGTGAAGGAAACAGTTTCTTCATTGCTATATTGCAATCTGACGGTTTGAGTATGGTATCAATTTCAACAGCAACGGCCAAACAAAAGAAGCTAATTTACTGAACTTTTTTTATTTAAGGAGTTTAAGGTGAGCTCTATCCAATGGTGCTAATCGGTGTTTCACACGTTCATATGTGGTAATTCCGCAATGCTGCTGTTTCCTATATTCGACATTAATAATATTTTTTATAAATACGATCCTGTGTGGATGTTTGGAATGGTCTGTGATTGCTCTGTCTTTACTGGTGTGAGTTTTGGCATCTTTAAACGATCTGTACACTGAGCTATTCTGTGATCTCGGATCTTCTCTTTCTGTGTTTTTTCTCTTTCTCTTTTTTTCCACTCACTGGGCTGGTTGCGCGAGTGATTGTCAACCTCCTGGAGTTTCTCATTCCTAATTCTAGCGAGCCAAACACCCTCCAAGCACGCCTCATGAGACCAATTTTCTGCGATGCACGTGAGGCAGCCCATTTGATGGGAGGCTCAAACGTTAACTTTGGATTAAAATTGACACCCAAGATTACCAAGTCATCAACCACAGGAAGTGACACACCATCCAGTATGAGTGCAGGGAAAGGAGATCTCACTGTACGTAACCTGGAAACGAGCATGGTCTTAGTCTTGCCCGTATTTAGCCTCATCCCCCACCTAGAACACCATGAATCAATTACTTCCAAATCATGCTGAATAGATTCTGAAACCTCCAGTCTATCACTAGGCTTACCGTAAACAGCCAGCAAAGTAGCATCATCAGCGTAAATAACAAGTAAATTATTAATAAGATCAAACAGGTCCGTTGTATATACGATGAACAACAAAGGGCCCAGAACATTACCCTGTGTGACACCAGAAACCAAGCCCAAAAACTCACTCCTCTTCCCAGCAACAACTACACATTGACGTCTGTCAGATAAAAACTGACTAATTACCGCGAAAACTGAACCACCAATACCCATCAATCTTAGCTTTTGGAGCAGCCGCAGGTGTTTCGCACGATCAAAAGCAGCACTAAAGTCAAGCTGTACCAACCTTGCCCCATGACCCTCTTCAAGAGCCTGCTGCAACACGTGAGAAATATGAAGCAGAGCATCACAAGTTCCCAAGCCCCTACGAAAACTATACTGTGTTGGGGAAGGACACCCTGCTCCTCAAGAAAGCGACCCAACCTCGACGCAACCAACCTTTAATAAACTTTCGACGAAACATGTGTGATCGAGATGGGTCTATTGTCGGAGGTTCGGGATGAGACAGAATCCTTCGGAACAGACGTCATATGAGCGATACGCCAGCCTTCCGGAAAAGAGCCCAGCCGTAACATCCGACGGAACACGGAAACAAGTGGGGTCCGCAACAAGATCACCATCAGCAACAATTAATTAAAGGGGGACAGAAGAGGTCACACCAAGCACGGCGCTCTTCAGGGTGGACCACTACTTATGTGCGCTAACAGACGAGGCTAACAACTCCGTGGATCTCAAATTATGCTCCCTCTCAGCTTTCTCATAAGTAGCACCAGCCCGACGCTGCAGTTCCCTGAAACGCTGAAAGTCAACAGCAGACCGTTTAGTACGCCAACCGACAAAGACAGGCGCCTTTTTCAATATGTTTTTACATTTCTTGCTATTTTTAAATTCTGAGGTTTAAGGGCCTCAAACCGAGAAAATTCTGAACAAATAATTAGAACTCAAGGTTCGGGTGATCGGCGGTACCTATTTCACGTTTATCTTTGGTAAAGAATTTATGATGGAGACGGCAGATCAATGATATCTGTTTTGGTTTTGTTTTTTGTTTGTTTGTTTTAGTTTTTTCCTAACCGGATGTCGATTCGACTCTTAAAATATTAGCAATGCATTGACTAAGGACGTCCAGGTTCTATTCATTGACATAAGTCTCAGTTCCATATTGTCAATTTCATTTTTTAAATAAAATGTCTTCAGAATATATCAGGTTAGGACAAAAGTAATGTCCACTTTCTAGTACATTCTTTCAGACAGAATTTATTAATTTCTTAACCTCTTCTTTTAGATACAAAGTTACTCTGAGCATAATTTGTATCATTTTCTTTGAGATTATCTAACGTTTGCCCATAATTTTTTAATACTTTATCCCCATATTTATCCCACCTAACGGTCACGTACGATAAGGTTTACTCGACGAATTTCATGAAGATTTTGATGCCACTGCGCCAGCAAAATCTATTTAGAACACTTATGAGGTTGATGTAGTCAATGGAAGAAGTTGCAGGAGGTGGTTTTCTCGCCTCCAAAATGGTGAGTGGTTTAACTTTGAAAGAGAAATTAAAACTATAACAAAAACACGATTCCGCATTATTGAAAGCTTTGGTTTTAGAGAACTCTACCATTACCACTAAGGAACTTACAGAACACCTAAATGTAGCTCATGCCATCGTGGTACGCCAACAAAAATTTTTTTTCCTTATATATATTTTTTATCTGACAGTACTTTCGCAGCAACCTGATATTTTATTTATTTATTTATTTTTTTTTTAGCCAAGCTTTCAACGCACAGCGATATTCTGTTTCAAGGCCGAGCTCGTCACAAACTTGGCAACAGCAAAATACAAGCTCCATTAATAATTCAAAAGAGCAGTGAACCTGCTATAAATAACATGAGACGACATCGAAGGGACTCCGCTATGTTTGCGCGTTCTCTAGGGGCTACGCTCCATTTTAACAATAAATATGCAGCATTTTTTCCTTCGGCTGCTGTCCAATAATAAATAAATGAATCAACTCTCACCCGTGGCTAGTACATGCATAGTATTTAATTCATAGGCTTGAATATTACAAGACAAGGCCCCTGCATGACTCTGCGCTTTCTTTACCGGGGAACAAAGAAGAAACTGTTGTATTTTCACTTTCGATGAAAAATAAGAAATAGCTGGCTGTAGACGGACTAACAGGACCAATCACAGATAGCAGCCAAAGCCCAGGCTTCGGTCCTCTTGAGCTAATTGCCGTTCTGTCTTGAGGCAACCAAAAATAAAATTTGTAAGGAAAATCACAGCTAAGAAAGTGACTGCAAGTATGATTGTCCCGTCGACTGGGGCTTCTGAGATGTTAAGTTAGATACCAAATGAAACTATTATGACTTCAGTCTCAAGTGTTTCGTGAAGAGAAAGAAAGTGTTACAGCTCGTGCAGTGCACTGCGCATGAACTTGGTTCCCTGTTGGAAACATTGAATTAAACATTAAATATTAGATTAAAAATGTGCTGCAATAACTCGCTCCGAGGAAATAACATAAGTTATTCATGCATTCAAAAAGTGATATAAGCCTGTAGAACTTTCTTGCATTTCCAAAATACTTGAAGAATATTGCGATTTTAGTGATGCTTAGATTGGGCCCCAAATCCTATTTTAACTCAATGCATATAATGATGCATAGCCACTGAACGTGATTTTTAGTGCTTACAAAAATAATTCAGAGTACAATACGTAAATACATACAATATTTATTACTTCACGGAAGTGGGTTGAAGTTCGCTTCACATGTCAGTCTTTTGAGCCTCTACTATTTAATCCATCAAATAAGTTCAACTAAGAATGTGCCCAATACATTAACGAATGAACTAAGAAAATACTTGCCGAAGCTGTCCAATATTCCATTTGTTTAACTGATGTCCCATCCACACGATCCAAGTTTTGCCAGAAGTTTGTGTTTTTTTTTAGTTTCCGTACAAGAACTTACTGTTTGCAGCTGTCGAACCTCAAGTTTGAAGTTCTGCAGCTCGTTGGAAATTAAAAACACAATGTTCGTAACACAACAAATAATAATATGATATTGTTGAATAGCTACTGTGCATGGTAGTATATGTAACTAGCTGCAGTCCTTGTTCTGGCGACCTGTATCCTAACACTAATGTAATATATCATGTTGCAGATCGAGATCATATACAAATCTATGAAGCATTGCTAATCCATAAAAATAAACCTAAGCTCAATAGCAGCACCCTTGACTTTGCAGCACTGAAACTAGTTTCACGTAATACACTGTGCCCACTGGTGGCTACATCTCCTTATAACGTAATTAGGTTCTTCTTACTATCGGAGCAGCTACTTTGCGTGCCCCTATGCCTGAAGAGGGGATGTGGGAACCTAACTCCATGTAATTCTGTATAGTGTGTTAGTTCGTCTCGTTTTAATGAAACGACTGTGGCTCTTTTCGTTGGTTAGTTCAAAAATGCAAGTCTTCTCTGTTTGTTTAGTGTGATCCGTGTTTATATGTGATTAGTGTTTGTGAAGAAAATTGCGCAGTAACTTTAATATTGTCAATTTTATAACTTCGACATTTACTAGGTTCCTTGTCAGTTTTAATCTGTGCTTCTGTTTTACAGCCTCAAGATGATGCTCGAAATGCATCGAAACGTAGCTTTCAGTTAATTTTAGATAATTGAAGTCAATTAATTTTTATTAACTTTAACGCGTAATGAATTCAATTATTTTAGAAGAGCTGAAAAGTTAGATAAGATATTATGGTGTTTAGTAAAAACGATTCATTTTTGTGATTATTAATTCTCGTTGCAAAATTTACTAGCTTGGTTCTAACCCAACATTTAGAAAATGAGATGCATTTGGCAACTCCCACGTCCCGATACTTAACTGTTGGCAGTTCTGGCCCTGTTACGTGTAAATAACGTTTTTCTTACAATTAAAGGCTGTACTAGAGCAAAATCAACACTTAGTAGCAAGAAATGCATTTTTAATCCTGTGAATCTCGATGAAGGGTGAACTAATGATTGGAATTCATGTGTCTGTCCTCTGCAGTTCTCCTAAGGGAGCTGCAAATGAATGCTTTTTAGCTTCAAGTTTCAGATATAATTTTTTTTATTAATTTGCTATTATGAAGGAAGTAAATATTCACGATAATAACAGGAATGAGTGTGGAAGGATGTTATATAGAAATAGATGGCTAATTTTAGCTTCTATTTAATTTACTTCCGCGGTCATTCTTCTGCTGGAGAAGAGCAGACACTGACGCCCAGCTGCGACAGCTGATACATTTTATGTAGATTTACTCAAACATTTTAGAAATTGGCCAAAATTCATGATTCTGCCAAGAACTTGCAGTCGAATGGTTATTATCACCCGCGAACAAAGCGAGAGAGGTGATAATGTTGTCGTTGAAGATTTAAGTATATTTGTAATTTGTCTGTCCACCCAATAAGTGTTCGAAGGAGTTGAGCAATGTTCATAAGATTAACGGCGTTGAATTTTCTCCACCGCGGCATATCACCTTGAGCACGGGGGTTCTATCTTTTCTTATGTTATTCTTTATGGAGTCAATGTCGTAGGGGTATAGCGATGTAATTTTGTTGGACACAGCACCCATATGAGAAGTTAGGTTTAGCTGGCCATCGAAAATGGCTTAGTTGAATTCGCCCCTACTGCGGGTGATGGTCTTACGCCACGAGGCGTTCTAGTTCCCCATGTGGCCTGGCTTCAGCACATGTTCTATTTTTCAATAAACCGGGTTAAATAAGGATCGGCTAATACCTCCTATATTCCAAGAAACATGTGGGAAATAATAACCAAAAACCTACAATACTTTGACCAAGTAGGTAAGAAAAGGACTTGACGTGACCGTTCTTGCCGACACTACAGCAAAAAAAAAAAAAAAATTATGATTGAAGACGATCAATACGCTGGATCGGTCTGGTAAAAATTGTGACCTCTGTCGACTTCGCATTTTTCAAGTGTAGCCTTAGCAGCTTTTCATATAAAAAAAATTGTGTCATCAGTAAGCTGATTTTAGTTACGCTAAAATGCTTCAATTTTTGCCGCGTACAAAGATTCCTACAATATTACAGAGCCGGTACCATATCCAATCCCCTTAGAAGGTTGTAAGCCTATTAGAAAGAGGCCTAATTAATTAGAAGTTCCTCATTGCACTAATAACGAGACTCGGTTTCTTTACACATACATTTTTGCCTGAAAAGAAGCTTACAAGGAGTTTTCGTGGAAAATGTTCTGCGAGATATAGTTATTTAGGGGCTTCTTCAAGCAAGAGACAAATGACACTGCTGAATAGACTTGCAATATGATAGCTCTAAGTAATATTAGAACATAATATAACTGCTTCGCAAATTTATGAATCATATTCTTACAGTGCATAGTAATTATCGTCACGCAGATATTCACAACTATCTATTTATATGTTTATTATTTATATGTTTATTAGGCTGAAGTTGGAATCTCTAATTGTTTACGAAACGTCGGATCACATGGATACGCTGGAGAATTAACGAGGATAATAATATATATATATTTCTCCTGATATATACATGTAGAACTCGAGCAGTATACATATTTATATATATATGTTTATATGTTAATGCTTACGTAGCGAATTGCTGCCCACTTATACAAATATATAAATTATATATATATACATATCTTGCCAACTTCTAATGTGGGAAAAACTTTCTGCCGAGATCTTTACATCTCGGGAATAGTGCCGGTAAAGCGTTACAGAGGCGGACTTAACCACGGTCACTTGATTATTTCGATCATGGAAAGCTACTGCTAAAGACTCATCAAATATCGGAGGTTCATTATGAATAGTGAGGCAACCTTTTGCTATTTTTCACATGAATTAACGTTATCTGTGGAGGTTACTACGCCTATGCAACCACCCTTCCAATTAACCCGCTGAGAAACATGAATTTTTCTCTATTAACGTTTTGATGCACGTGCTCAATCAGCTCACCAATTAGACTGTAATTGCCCCTTGTTATTGTCATAGAGTCTATGAAAATTATTATTATATTCAAAATAAGTTTATGTTTCAGACACAGAAGCCTGTAGGCGTCCTCACTTGAGTGCATTGTAATGAACCATCCGCGCTGAACCTCTCTATTAGAAATCGTCTACTGACTCTATAGCCAGTAAGCCACGTGTATATCATCGCTAATTAACACCACTCTAGCCCATAACTACCATGGATCTAATAATAATAATAAAAGTCATCTCTGAAGGCACCTCAACAGTCTGGTCCCTCAAGTTCATTTTTTTTTTTTTTTCAATGTTCGTTCAGAGATTTGGTACTAATGGTTATATACTTTGGCATATAAATACTTTGGCATTTCATAACTTCGCCCTACTACTATATTCATGCTAAAGATATTTCTTAAATCCATTAGTAGAGGCTCTATGAAGTTCTGAAGTTATAATGCAACGACTAAATAATGAAGATAAGTGTTAAGCACTGTTAGCAAATCAAATATCTATGCTTAATTTAGAGATTACTAGACAACCCGTGACCCGTTGGGTCGTCATCACGTTAGTCTTCGCTTTCACAGAAAAGCAGGTGTCATTTAGCTGGGCATAGACCACCCGCTATTCGGCCGTCCTCTTCTGTGCGTCAAGGACAGCCGTTCGGTTCATTATCAACAGATTCTTTGCTTATCTAACGAATATTCAACACCCAGGTTGTAAGCAAAGTCAAATTATTACATGTAACGTATTTCAGTTGTATTGCCCATGGAACCGCTGAATTGATCATGCCCGTTCTTGCGGCCCAGCTCAGTTCAACTTCCGTATCACAGATACAATCGAATTAAAGAGCTAATCCATGGAAAGAATATCACTGCCTTCCCCCCCCCATACCTCGAATTTCTTCTTGTGTAAAAGTGAAGAAGATGTGTTAAACAAGACACAAATATATAAACAAGACACAAGTAAATAAACAAGCAAGACCGGTTCACAGACTGTTAGCATAATATAGATACATTTATTCGGCTCATTAAACAAAGTAGGTCTACTGGAGCCCTGACCCAAACCCTGTAGCCCTCTAATGACACTGTACCGACATAGTAATAAGGATCACTGTTAACTAATCGCATGAATCACTTTAATCCATAACTCAATACGGTATCATTTCTTTTCATTGCAACACAGGCCTATTGGACCCCGCCGAACCCTGTGGTGACAATGTAACGATATAATAATAATAATGATAACGATCATTGTTAACAACTCGTATGATACTTTAATGCACGATTCATTACGATATTATTTCTTTTCGTCACGAAACAGGCCTATTGGCGCCCGAACCCTGTGGGCCCTCTGGTGGCTGTTCACCGCCGTGATGGTGTGTTGCTACACAGCCAACCTAACCGCTCTGCTCACAGCGCGACGTGTTGCTGCGCCCCTACAGTCCCTTGAGGACCTCAGGTCCCAGGGCGGCGCGACCAAATATGGCGCGGTCAAAGGAAGTCTTATCGATAAATTCTTCAGGTAAGATGTAAGAACTTTAAATTATCAGTGATAATGCAACAAATGGCGGATGCTGGGAAGGGGCTTCAGGATATAACCCATTCTTCCTCCTCAAAAATGGTCCAGGAGTATCAATTGCCCCCTCAAAAAAAAAAAAAAAACTTGAAGTATTTAGAGCTCAATCCTGATCATTAGCATATCTAGGATTTGGTAAAGTGGAATTCAACTCCATCGTACTGGTTTCCTGCCCGGTGAGGTCTAAAATTATATCTTCTGGTTATAAAATGGTCCATACGCTGTTGTAATGATAGTCATTTGGTCTGCAAATGGTCAATTTTTCGCCTTAGATGTATTTTTTTCCTGGCCCTTGGAGGGACCAAGCGAGTCCCTCAAGGGATGGTTAAAAATTACGTTTCAGGGAGAAATTCCACAAAAGAGTATCATTACAGCATCGTATGGGCCCATTTTATTCCTAAAAGATTGACTCGGGTATTATTTTCATCGGTTAAAAGCCGTGATGTTATGTATGAAGAATAAGAAAAATAATCGGAAGGTAAGATCTGCAATTTTTAGGTTTTTTGAACGCCCGCCACTTGAACCACACGCCCCCCTCCCCTTTCCTCTCCTTGCCCGTGAGGACCGAAGTT
>LQNS02007217.1:12555769-12566819 GCA_001587735.2 Parhyale hawaiensis | reverse complement strand
TGTTCCCACAAGGTACAGGTATACAAATTCTAGGGCCTCATCCACTGTTTTGTTCCCACGAAGTGCAGCTATACAAATTCTAGGGCCTCATTCACTGTTTTGTTCCCACAAGGTGCAGCTATACAAATTCTAGGGCCTCATGCACTGTTTTGTTCTCACAAGGTCCAGCTATACAAATTCTAGGGCCTCATCCACAGTTTTGTTCCCACAAGGAGCCGATGTACGGATTCTAAGGCTTTTATCCTCCTCTTTGTTACCACTAAGTGCAGCTGTACTTGTTCTAAGGCCTCATCCCTTTTTGTTCCCAAAAGTACAGATGTAAGGATTCTGAGACTTCATCCTCCTCTTTTTTACCACTAGGTGCAGCTGTACTGGTTCTAACGCCCCATCCTGTTTTTGTTCCCACCAGGTGCAGCTGTACGGGTTCTCTGGACTCATCCGTTTCGACGCAGACGGGTTCCGCAGGGACGTCACTCTGGACATAATAGAACTCAGAAAAACCGGCCTCGAGATCATTGGCAGGTAAGAAAACTTACTTTTGCTTGGAAAATGTATGTTCTTTATTACCATTATTACTACATAAAAACCTAAAACAAAAAAGTTGTGTTTTTATCTACTAATACATCTGTCTGTTCGTAGTCCAATACGAACGACTTGGAAGAATAATATATATTATAATTCTTATGTAGCAATAATATAACAAATTTTGCTGACGCACGAGGCTGGAGGAATTTCATTAATAAGCAAGTGTCTGCTGCGAACACGAAAAGTTGTATCAGTTTTCTGCCCCAACTGTTGAGAGCAGAGCAAGGATGAGAGAGAGAAACACATTGGAAACTTAGAATTCGCAACACTCGCTTCTTTTTGGTCCTTTCTTTTGAATAAGAAGCCAGCAGTGCACCATTGTGCTTTCCAAGCTGCATTGAAATCAGGCGTATAAACGATGAGTGGGAGCTGTTGCATTTTTTTTTTTACCATTATTTTTTGCCCGGATGAACACTAGACGAGCAAAAACATGAAATGATGCATAAAATATGCAAGGAATAATGAAGGGAAGTGCAGCTTGCTTTTCATTACAGAAAGCATTTCAAATTATGGATGACGAAGGTCCAGATAGAATTCTGGAATGTGAGAGGTGAGGCTTGGGGGAGAGGGTTTGATAGGGTAAAGATATTAATGATCTGTTGTGGACTTATGATTCAGATGGACTCCAGAAGCCGGTGTGAACTTCACCCTAGCCAGCGGGCAGCGGTTCCGGCAGCCAGCTGCGTCGCTCTCGAAGAAATCTGTGCGGATTGCTACTGTGCTGGTGAGTTGAAATCTTATAACTTTTATAACGAAAAAGGTTCGTATCTATATTTATAAATGAAATATTTTAAGGCCCTTTCCGTTTAAGTGCAGATTATGAAACTCATTTATTCTACAGTATTTAAGAATGGTAATTATGCCCAGGGTTACGTTACATTTTCATTCAATTCCCACGCAAAGGGAAGGAAGTATTTATCAGTTAAATAGTTCCAAAGCTCCCTTACAGTTGACTTTGGTTCCTTACAAACTCATTTTCTCTATAAATTAATACTATGTAGGAACCCACTCGTGTTTTACATGTCGGTACTTTTTAGGCCAATTTTACCTACTCACACTGCCATTCTGTCACCCTCCTTCCTCTTTCCGAGCATCCCTCTCCTTACCACTTTCTAGAACTTTCCATTGCTCGCAAGGTATATGTACCTCCCGCTTTAAGAAACACATGCGTGAAATATTGTTGCATATTGTGTAATTAAAATATATGTGGTGTACGGATCCCTGCCGGCTTGGTAAACCACAGCTGATGCCCATTGCTTCAAATCGACTACACTAATGCATAAATATGTACTCCCCTGGTCCCAGTCAGCTTAGAGAAACAGAAATGATGATCAGTACTTCACGTACTAGTATGTATAGGTACTTTGCAGGCACCAGCTCACTTCATAAAATAGAACTGATGCTCAGTGCTCCAGTATGTGCTGCCCTGGTCCGAGTCAGCATGGTAAACCAGAATTTATCCTCAGTGCTTGATATCGGCTAGAATGTGATGTTCGGGTGCCAGTCAGCATGGTAAACCAGAACTTATGCCCAGTACTTCATATCGGCGAGAGGCCGCTACGAACAATGGCCTAGCGAATTCGCCCATTTGTTGCCCCGAAAAGAAAGATTTACTTTTTGAAGTTTCTGCAGCAGTTTGGAGGCGCGGCATTGAAGGAACGTTTCATTTTTTAACGAGCGTTCGGCATCGGTCTGGTTTGTGGATCAATTTTCTGTTTCAGCGAATTTCTTGCTAGGATTTCCAGTTCTCTTTTGATTGCAGCGGGGATTTTGTTACTGAACTTATATATTTTTTTGTAGACATAAATGCCGAACTGATTTTGGCGCAAGACTATCCTTTTTTGTAAGCAGTTTCCTTGTTGAAACTTCCTTGGCAGACAAAGATGCAGCAGAAATTTGTTAGTGAAATATTCTCCTGTTTCTTTTTTCAACAAATTTCTAGCTGGAACATCTCTTGTACATTCAGATTCTTGCGTATTTTGAAGCAAAGACAGAAATGACCACCTTTTTTTTGAGGGATAAATTCTAGTAATAATCCAGTTTACCATACTTCTGAGTTCTATACTTTGTTTCTGTTCGATTCAGGCCATTACAGTTATCTTAATTACATTTTTATGACAATTAATATTAATAATTAATTAATTTTAATTAATTAATTTAATATTTAAGTTTGTGAGGAATCATTCGGTAATGTGGCTGATATTTGTCTCTAAAATTTTCAACAAAAAAAATAGTAGTAAAGATTTACTTATTTAAAACTTAAAAGCTTTTTAAAGGTATTAAGATTCAGTGGATTATTCTAAAGAAATAACTGGTAAATCTTTCATATTCTTCTGAAATTTTTACAGTTACAATGAACTATGGTGAACACACAAGCTTCTTTGCTTTGAAAAGTATAATCAACACTCTGCCTATGAGCAAGACAAATTTGTATGCGACGTAGTCCCATTGAATTTTCCGTATCACCTTTCAATTTTACGTGCACGTTCATGCAGTAGATCTCAGATTCATCTTCTGTGAAACCCGTGAAGCATTCACGGCCTGTCAAGTCCTTTCAGATGTACCATAGAATTGCCGTATCCACTTCACAACAACACTGAGACTCGATGTATGATATCTTACGACCAGCCTTTTTGCTGATAATAAATCCTATAAGCTGCCGTGTCTAACGGGACCCATGCAATTGCGACAGTAGCAAAGGATGATTTAGGTTCCAACTAATATATACTTAGAAGCTCAGGCGCATAAACATAATTAAAAAGACCTTGCCACAGTGCATTTACAGAGATAGTTGCGTCAAATTAGAGATTATGCGCTACGCCCCTGAATTTCCAGAACTGTGACGTCACAATTGCGTCACGCCACAGTTACAGCGAGGAATCTTTGGTATTTCCACAGTGGTGTGACGTAATTTTGACGTCACAAACCTGGAAATTCAGGATAGCACCGAATTCACCTAAATTTGACACAACTATTTTCTGTAAATAAACTGTGACTTTGCCCAGTGGCCCTGGAATTACACATACACCCACCGTATCATAGATACGTCAGCTTCCCAATTTCATGAATTCTCTAATTTCCTTTTGTCTATTAATGATGAAGAGCGTGACACAAAAGGCAGGTACGTACGTACAAGCGTAATAGTATCTGGATATATTTTGTGTCCACATCTTAAGGAAATAGATAGGCGTAATATAGGTCAGGTTGCAGAATTTATAATTAAGTCGCGTTTTCATGAAGATCGATGGCCAGACTGCAGACGATGGCGAAAGTGGGATCCTTAATTATCCCCTTCCCTAAATGCCCTTCTTACTTGAAACACTTCTTGAAATCGAAGTAAAGATATTTGCAGCTTCTGGAGTCTTATTTAAGCAAACATATATATTTTTGCGTGCATTTTTTTTTTGCGCATGGGTCCACTAGTAATGTATATTGTACGAACTAAGTGTATGTCATTTCCTTTTAATTTTAATCAGCGACCCTTTACATCACTTAATTTTGAAAATAATAATTTTACTGCATTTTAGTATGGCATCCCATCCCATCATCATGATTACGATCATGATCGTGATTATCACCCCGCATCGAAGTGAGAGAGGTGATAATGTTTTCGTTGAAGATTTAAATATATGTTTACTTGAACATAGTATCCTGAACCCTACTATCATATCCTGACGAAAACATAAAGTGGAGTACAAATAACCCAGAAAACGGTATCACACAATTCCTTCTCCAGCTGAAGGCTCCAACACTCGCTCAGGATAGAACTGATTGCTTCGATAACTTAATTACTTTCCCTCTAAATGTGATTTACCTCGCCAATTTTCATAATTGTATGCTATTAAATATCAATTATGGTAGAGAATTTGAGGCAGGCTCGCAACGCCGTACCGATGCTCCATTTCTGTTCTCTTTAGAGTAAATTATCGGTCAGACCGTGCTCTATAGCTGCGCTTTAAGAGGCATCTGTTACATGTTACAGTTGTGATAAGTTTTTAGTTAGAGAAAACTTTTACGAATAGCTGCTTCATTATATTAGTGCTTTTCATAACGATATTTCCTTGGAGCTTTAATAAGACAGTAGTGACTGCTTCTGATGAATACAGAAGTCTTTGCCATTAACAGAAACAATGTATAGATGCCGATACACTTTTCCCATCATTATTCATGGAACTGCAAGGTATATAAGAACACTACATGATTTAAAAGGTTGTTTGCATTATCATCATATGAGTATCAAAAAAGTTCTTTACTATTGTGTTTATTCGAATCAATATTAAAATTTGCATTTAGAGCACGGGGAAAACTCAGACGTGATTCAGTGCTTTTGTATATCTGTAGTGTGTTGTGAGTGTTGTGTTTTTCTATGACCGTTCGTTGATCATTCGCGCTCTAAACTAGTTTCAATTAAACATAGCGGTTAGCACTATAACTGAAGTACCATAAAAATAGAAAATAAAAATGAAAAGTAAAAGTAAAAACTTTTCAATAATTAAATCAACTGTAGTTACTCTTTCCGCTTTGGGAAACCTCAGAATATACGATGTTATTTTATTCATACCGTGGGCGAGCGTTGGCAAACATTTAATTAAATTCTACAAAAGGCAGCATAGCCAAAGTAATGTGGTAAAGCACTCAGACGTGGAATCAATTCCAGGATAAAACAGAAGTTGGAGACTCGAGGAATCTAATCAAAATCAAAGACAAGAGAAGATGATGAATTCCACTGCAATTCGAAGCTGCATGGAGAAGTGCAGTAAAAATGCATGTAACTTGTCTCAGAGTGACACGCTTTTGTTCAGTGAACAAGAATGGTGAAAAAGGAATTAAGGTGCGTTTTGCTTGGTGCCATTATTGCGCAACGTTGATCGTACATGACTCAACGATGATCGTTGAACGATTACGAGAGTACTAATTCAATGCATTTGCACGAGACTGTTTTGCTTCAAACGACTGACGACACAGTCGTTAATGATCATCGTTATCCTGCCCTTAAAGCAAAACAGTCTCGTACAAATGCACCGAATTAGAGCTTTCATAATTGTTCAACGATCATTGTTGAGTCATGAACGATCATCGTTGCTCAATAATCGCACCAAGCAAAACGTACCGTTAAACCAACTTCTTGAGTTGTTTATAGTAGCTCGAGTTATTTCATATTGCTTGATTTTTAGTTAAGATTTAAGATTCAAAGACGCCCTGAAAAATTATCTAAGCAAAATATAGTTCATGTGAGTTTTGACTGTTTGAAGTTTGAAGGATTGGCCAGGTCTTTGGACTGCTATAATGAGATGTATAGAAAATAGATATGAACAAAATAATTGTGTAGTTGAGCAGACGCTCGATCACTGGCCTACACTTTTGATTACTATCATTGAAATACGGCGGTACAGTAGTCAGTCTGAACAGATGAGCTGTATATAGCTGATTGAAGTCTTAAACATAATAGTAACTTCCGGCTACTGTCATGGGATACTATGAAAAATTTATTTCCAACACATTAACTGTAGCTTGAATTACTAGACATTTACAGCTATAGACACTAAGTCACTATAAAGATGCACAAAGAATTTTCCCCTAGCAATTGAAGTGTGATGGTTAGAATGCATAAACCAGCGTCCAGGCTTCAGATCTCAATTAAGATGCTATGAAAAATTCAGCTGAAGCCTGAGCTGCAGCTGTTCTGTTACGTCTGCAGCTGTTCTGTTACGTCTGCAGCTGCTCTGTTACGTCTGCAGCTGTTCTGTTACGTCTGCAGCTGCTCTGTTACGTCTGCAGCTGTTCTGTTACGTCTGCAGCTGTTCTGTTACGTCTGCAGCTGTTCTGTTACGTCTGCAGCTGTTCTGTTACGTCTGCAGCTGTTCTGTTACGTCTGCAGCTGTTCTGTTATGTCTGCAGCTGTTCTGTTACGTCTGCAGCTGTTCTGTTATGTCTGCAGCTGTTCTGTTACGTCTGCAGCTGTTCTGTTACGTCTGCAGCTGTTCTGTTATGTCTGCAGCTGTTCTGTTATGTCTGCAGCTGTTCTGTTACGTCTGCAGCTGTTCTGTTATGTTTGCAGCTGTTCTGTTATGTCTGCAGCTGTTCTGTTACGTCTGCGACAGCCTCGACTTCAAGACATTATAAAATAGCGGAAAATTACAGCTGATAAATTCCCAATTAAAAATCTTCGGTGGAACTACGGTGGCGTTTGGTCCACACATGGCCGCCGCAGGTCGCCTTTTTGAGCGGGGCATCAGTGGGGCTCGGGTGCTGCTCGGTCGTTATGCCCGTTTTGGGGTGGCACGGGCGACCTCGATCCGAACATAAATCATTTTTACAGGATGTGTTTGCTCGACCGTGTTCTACGGATATTCCGCGCCTCCGCAGAAGAAACAGTGTACTGCTATTTTGGCCAAGACGCGGAATATCCGTGGAACACGGTCGGGCAAGCGCGCCCTGTATGGGTGATTTATGATCGGAACGAGGTCGCCCGTGCCACCCCCAAAACGCACATAGCAACCGTGCAGCACCCGAGCTCCACGGATGCCTCGCTCAAAAGCCGACCAAGTGCACACCATGCCGTCCTTGTTCCACCGAAAATCTTTAATTGAGAATGAAGTGCAGCAGCTCGAATGCAAAGAACAAACTGGTGTGGGTTCAATAGTTGCTGTATTTAGGATGCCATAGAAAAAAGTTAACCTCATTAGTGTCAACTCCTCGGGAAGTTCTATCTTGAACGGCTGTTTCTCCACTTTAAATCAAGTTTTAGGCATTTAAACTGAAAGCGATTCTATTGAAACGACCGAAAACTCAATCCTGTTTCATATCATGGAGCTCTCGGCTTCATCAAATATTATCGGACTGCGACTTACAGGTGTAATGCTGTTCAGTGAGCGACCTTCAGCCAAATTAAAGCTAATTAACTTAGTTTAACTTTCCCTAGCAGTCGATGAGAACTTTAGGCATCAAAGTAACTGATGGCAACTCTATAAATTTATTGTACTGCAAAGTGCACGCGTATTCACATCCGGAAGTTTGAAAAATGAGAGCGTATAACTTCAATTACTTAACTTAAATAACACAATGGATTCGCAATGGCAGATTTGTTATAGTAGGCGCTCATTGTTTTGGGGTCTGAGGTTTGCTTCCTGGCCCGGAAGGTGTAGTCTTGCAGTGTTCGATATTGCAGCGCCAGCATTTCTAGCACTGATAGTCCCATCCTAGGGCACTGAACAAAGTGGAGACCGTCGTGGAGTCGTAGTTGTCATATGAGCCTTCTATCTCTGACGCCATTCCGCTCATCATTCTGGTTGATTGCAGCCGTGAACTCTTTTGGGCCTAACGAGAATATAACTGTAGCGCGAACCAGTGCATGTCGATTTCCAGCTCTGTGTGAGCTAACGAGTTGCCATTGCTTTCTGCCAACCGGAGGTGGGCATTTGCGGCCATATTTGCGGCCTAGCTGTAAACTTAGAAACGACCGCGTATTGGCATTGCCTGTGGTCCTGCAGCCTTTTTTGTTCCTTTGAAGGCCGGCAAGACACACCTGCCCACCTGTGTGGGCGGCAGCTGGTGATCATTGACCTCGTGCCTAGTGTCCCTTCTGCTGAGGAGATCCCACCAGGTGGTGAAATCTCCTGGTCCTCTGGTTATAACCGGCGTGTGGCCAGTGGAGATTTGCATCACGTGCCCCTGAGAACCGTGTAACCGAACCGCTTAAACCTACAGTTTACTAGTATTGGAAATAATCAGTACAGTGACAGAGTGGGGAGTATGATGTGCCCTAATGAAATGCTTGGCCGCCGCAGAAGCTAAAATTATAGCTAAACCATATTAGCTGCCGGAAATTTAAGCAATTTCGGTTACATAGAATGAAGGGAGTCTTTCGCTGCAAGCAACTCAGTAATTCTTATCATTTTTAGCCTTAGTTGTGCACCTCATCCCCGCCTGTACTAAATTATCGAGACAAATGCGTGAGAATAAAGTTCTAAAACACATCGTGTTTTTAGTATCTCAAATTTCCTTTTGAGTCTCCCTGCTCTCCTCCTCGGAAATATCTTGACTTGCGAAGCAAATTCCATTGCCTGAGGAATGTTTGCAACTCATCAATGACTAAGATTTATTTTGCGGTCTACTTTCCACCCCACTTCCGGCAAGTGCCTCAGTCACCCTGCGAAATATTTAATATAAATCAAAGATATTAATCATTTTCGATACGACTGGCAAGTTTCCAATAAGTGCACTAAATCAAACACTAAAGCTAATTTCGCTACCAGCGACATTGATAACTATTAATTTCGTTTCTATCAAGGTGATGGCAAATTCTAAATCACCCTGTACATTGGACGTCTCACAGCAAGCTTTAATGTCAGGGTACCAGGTATAATTCAGTAAACTTGTCACTTCCGTTACAGTGAATAATTGGCAATCACTGCTAAAGTAAACACCTTGCTGCAACTCTGGAATTTCTGAGTTTCCCTTCTCTTTTGTTACCAGTGAAACCACAATCACTTTTTCTGGCCGGCCTGTGCCGGCTACAGGACGTCTTCCTCTGTCAACAACCCCTGACTTGTTTTTTCATTAATATATTTCAGTCACCGCCGTACACAATGAAGGCTGCTGAGGATGAAGCCAGCGCCTCCGGGGCCTACACAGGCTTCAGCATGGACCTGCTGCGGGAGGTGTCTCGGTTACTGGATTTCAATTATTCCGTGCAGCTGGCGCCTGATGGCCTGCACGGAGACTTCGACAGAGTGAAGCAGAGATGGACCGGCCTGGTGGGCGAACTTGTCGAGCAGGTAAGAATCATCTGGGATTTTTATTCCGCAGCCATACACCAACGGATGGACCAGAATGACTGACCAGCCTGTCGAACAAATGAGATAAAAAAATGGGGAAGGATGGACCGGCTTCGTTGATTAGTTTGTAGAGCATTGCAATAAATGGGGATTTTGGTCTCATAATTCAGCCCTAGCTGATGGACAGGCTTCGCTAGCGAGCTTGTCAGGCTTGTGAAAAGGCATGAGGATTTTAGTGGTGCACCAGAATCTACCCTGTCGTAATTACCTACGTCTCCATGTACACACACAAGCACTTCTTTATTTTCAGAATAGCTCTTTGCCCTTTGTTTCTTTAGCTGAATGGTTTGGCGGAATTTCCGACTATCAATGAGAAAATTTTGGCGCTTTTTGATCTTATCTCTAAGTAACCACATACGGTAGGATCGATATATCAGTTATTACGGCCAGTAAGAAGCATTTTGAGGGAGAATATGGGCCCTGAAAATGTCATAATGGCTGAGTTGTGGGCGCAAAAAGGTTAAAGAAGTCGTGACGCTCAGGAGCCTCAAAATGCATGAATGTGGAGGCTGTTCTCAGCGCGCTGGTGTTCAAAGGTGGATGCTCGAGAGTGGCCGCAAGTGGTCGCAAGTGGCCGTAAGGGGCCGCAGAAGGCTGTAAGTGGCCGCCAATGGCCGTACGTGGCTACCAGGGGCCGCAAGTGACCGTCAGTAGCCGCAAGGGGGCGCAGAAGGCTGTAAGTGGCTGTCAGTGGCCGCACGTAGCCACAAGTGACCGCCAGTGGCTGCAAGTGGCTACCAGTGGCGGCAAGTGGCCGCAACTAGTCGCAGGTGGTTGCAAAAGCTCACAACTAGCAGCAGGTGGCAAGCAGTTGTATTGAGTTTGGTTGATGCCTGAAAGGTGGAGTCCAGACCTCCAGTAACAGAGATGAGATCTACCAGGTCACGATGATGTTGTGCTACAGTTGGTAACAATGAACGGATACAGAATTTCATTCAACAGTTAGCTTTTGAAACTCATGAAGAATGTACGCAGACCACTGACGATATCTAGCCTTCATTTTGGCGTTATGATTGAAGGGCCTGGCGTCATGGATCTCAGAAAACTTATTGTAGTTAGAAGTGTGGACCAGGAACGCTTGAAAATTATTTTATTTATTTAATAAATTTTTATGTAGTTACTTTTGTTGCTCTGTATTTTCAGCGTGCCGATATGACAACCAACTGACGATCGCACTTGAGCCAGAACAACTCCTGAATTTCAGAAAACCGTTTTCTTTTCATTCGCATGGAATATTAAACTAACATTTATTTCTTTCATATTGCTAGTATCTCTTCCACCAACCTCAGCATCACAACAGAGCGAGAGCACATCTTAGACTTCGTACACCCCTGCCTTCTATTTTGTTCGGAAGGTGAACTAATTATTGTGTTGTTCGTTTGCAGCGCGCCGACATGGCCTTCTCTGACCTGACCATCACCGTTGAGCGAGAGCAGGTCTTGGACTTCAGCGTACCGTGGATGACATATGGTGAGTGCCCCAGCTGAGTAATGGTCAAGTCTCTGGAGGAATGACATGCACAGCAATTGCTGCACATTAGTTACCGGAAAAGAGGGAAGGTATTATTATTGTGTGGCTTGTCTGCAAAATGATTTGGATGAAACGAAGGGAAGTAAGAATTAATGTGG
>LQNS02007217.1:12535242-12546525 GCA_001587735.2 Parhyale hawaiensis | reverse complement strand
GGATTCCCATAGTCCCAGTGAATCGATTATTGGTTTGCGACTAACAAAGCAGCGCCCCTTCGCGGGTTAATGGTGAAATGAATGATTCAGTGCTCGCCTCTAATTATGGTGATGAATGCGAGTTTGTGCATGTGTCGCCTATTTAAATTAGTCATTTAAAGTAGTCCAACCGGTTCGATTATTGGTTCAAGTCTTGCAAGGCAGTTCTTCTCTACAATGTAATGGTGAATGTAATATGTAAGAGCTTACGCCTATGATAATAATGACGAGAGCAAGGTAAGCTTTCTCTCTGAATAATTCACTGCAAGTACCACTATACTGTATTGGTACTTATTATATGTATAAGTATATAGCCTGTAAGGTTAGTAGGCTAAGGGCTCGTCTAAGCCCATCGAAAGTAATCTCACTAGTACGAATCCTCAGGCAAGAGCGTTGGTTTCGTCGCTTTGAATCGCGTTGCAGGTGTTGAAAGCAACTCAAGTGCGCTGGAGACGGAGAGAAACTCAATTTTTCAAATATGATTAAGTATTCTGTCGTCTCACGGGTAACTGGATGGAGTTTAATGTCCGAAATTAGATTCAACACCCAAAGCCAAAGCTCCTGCCTTAGGTTTTGCAGAAGTGGGCGGGGTTTAGATCGAATTTGACGAGTCATTCTAGCGCGCACGAGCTCGTACATTTGTTTGACCTGGTAGTTAATTTAGTATCAGCATGCGAGATATATAATTTAATTACGTTCATTATACCAAACACCCCTCTACCCTTGCTACGCTCAGATTACTTTTACAATTTCAGAAATACCGTAATAGTAGATGATTGAAGCATTGAATTTCCCTTACTGCCTACACATTTTACTCAATAACCATTGTTTCCCTTACTGCCTACACATTTTACTCAATAATAATTGATTTTGCACTAGCGATGAACAAAAACATGCTTCTAAAACCTCTCGCGAATTTTAATGCCGATTTGAAATGTCTGGACTTCCCAAAGTATGTACATACTCGCTCTACCTTCTCGAGCTTTCGTTTAGCGAAGAATCAGTAAGTGAGAGCGGGGTGGAATTCCACATTTTTCTTTTAGCCTACCTTGCGTTGATTCATCTATCGCCCTCTGTTTTTGCCATTATGTAAAAATATTTATTAGTTAAAATAACAGTTGATTACCTCAGCCAAGAAGGTTATGTTTTCGTCAGCTTTGTCTCTCTGTCTGTCTGTTAGTACCTTCGCCAAGGAGATTATGTTTTCGTCGGGTCTGTCTGTCCATCTGTGTGTTTATCTGTCTGTCTTTCTGTCTGTCTGTCTGTCTGTCATCAAGATAACTCAGAAAGTTATGAACGGATTTCGACGAAATTCAGAGGGTTTGTTAGGTATGTGGAGAGGAACAGATGATCAACTTTTGGGGAAGATCAGTCCATCCGTTTGTCCGCCTCATATTTCTCAATGCCATTACTCAAAAAGTTATGAGCGGATTTTGATGAAATTTGCATGAATTGTTAGATGTATTACGAAGAGTAAATAACCAAATTTTTGTAACGATCCGTTGGTTCGTTCGTTTGTCACTGTTTCTGATTTTATGCTTGTTGGTACAATAACTAAAAAAATGATAAATGAATATCAAATTTAAGAGAGTTGTTAGTATTGTTGGAAGACATAAATGATTAAATTTACGTGCATATCGGTTGGTTCGTTTGTATATTTAACTCATATTTGTCGTAATGTTTGTTAGCAGCATAACTTAACCGTTTTGAAAGGATCTGACAGAAAAGTAACTGAATCTGTTATCTCTGTTGAAGGGCACAAATTATTAGATTTTGGTGTTGATACAAAGAAAATCATGGTCTCAGAACCAATGTTACTGTTTCGTAACCATAGCCTTGCTTGGAGGAGATATGCTCTCTCAGAGTGCTCTAGTTTACTAGTTTATCCTACAGCAGCTAAAGTTCATTCAGTCAGTAGAAAAGAGAAAGAAATTTCACTGCAGGTTGGATTCATAGACTGAAATACCCATCCCCCCATCTACTCCGGCCTGCATTACTCACCTTTCACTCTGTTTTACAAAAGAATGCTTTGCATTGAAAAATTCAATCAATGTTCAAGAGCAGCGGCTGTGTTGGGGCAATCAAAAAATGTACCGGGGCCACGCCGTACAATCGCACGCCCAGCTTATGACCGGACGATCAGCTCGCATGACGTTCATGCTACCGTATCTATGCTACAGACTTTTGCGGTGTATCGTCCGCGGAGAAGTACAAAACATGGTGATTTAAGGTTCGTTTTACTATTTACAACAAATACGTAATCCACATAGTAAAAATGAACGTACCATTAGAAGCAGCATTTGACGGGCTCAAACAAATCAATAATGCATTAATAGGAACACTGCAGACAAACGCCCGATATTATTCGATGCCTAGAATTTCCTGACAAGGTAAGGATTGAAAAGGCTAGAAAAAATATTCTCTTGCTTTTCTTGCTTGGGTTCGGAATCACATAACAGCGTCCATGCAGCTATGGGCTTACCATGGTAACCAACAGCACAAGTTTTATACAAAATAGTAGATAAATTGAGAGGTCGATAGACTGAAAGCTTGGTAACTATGTAAACAGGCATAGAGGCATAGAATGATAGAGAGGTACATTAGTGGATTGTGGGTCTTCGCAAGAAGACACACAAGAGGACCCACACAAGAAGTCCAGAGGACGTTCTTCATGTCACTCCACATGTGTGGAGTCAATCTACTGGGTATCTTCTGTGGTACCGCAGTTAGCGACCAAAGAGAGAACCAGCAGTGAATTATCTCCACAGTGCACGTAACCACTGACTGCTGGTCTATCTGGTATTCTTTTCAAATGAGAATCCAGCAAATTTTTTAGCTATATAATTTTGATATCAGTGGCGTTTCGAATATGCCGAGGCATTTTGTTAAACAATTTTGCTCCCCGTACAGCGAAGCTATTAGAATATTTTGTGGAAACGGCTTTTCTACCATCTCTGCTTGGGATGCGTATATCACAAGTCCTTCCATTTCTTTCTGAGTGTCTGACGACAATCCGCTCATTCACATTCACAGTTATACGTTCCAGAATTTCCAAACATATATGATTCTAAATGTAGCGAATTCAATTGGACACAGATAAGTCATTTGTGGTAGTTGTACTCCTGCATGCCTCGAATTTTGGCCGTGAACGATCTTGGATAGCTTCAAGTTTATCTTGTACCCGGCATCCAAAGTGGAGACCAGTATTCTACTCTGGGAAGAATGAACTGTTTTCATAGTGTGAGCATTACATCTACTGCGCGTGACGAGAAAGTTCGTGAAACCCATCCACTCCATCTTTTTCCCACAATGGTAACTCTAGCAACATGTTCTTCGAACGTAGCAACGTCTCGCATTCTCCCTCCGAGGTCTCTTAAAACTGCGTTTCTCTCAATTTCATGCCCATCGCTGGTTGTATATACCGTGGATTCAAACAGTGTTTAATTTTTTCCTTATCTTGGCAGTTCGAATTTTGTTTCATTAAAGGTCATATTATTCTTTTACCGACCATAGGCAGATACTTTCCAAATTTAGCTACACAGACAGCACATCTTCCATAGACTGCACAGCAGCTTAGTATTCGTGTATCGTCAGCAAATGACGAGAGTACCGCATAGTTACATCCGGACCCCATGTCATTAACACCTTCATTGTTCTCAAAGAATTACAGTCACATTCTAAAATACTTCTATCATTAAAACATGAGAACGTGTCGAGCTAAAAGCGAAAATATCGCTTGTGGGACACCATGCTTGATATATATGGCCTGAGATATAATTCAGTACATGTCAATAAATGGGTTTTATGACATTTTACAACTCGCAAATCAAATAGATCACCTCTGACAGCATGAATCACCGCACTGTATGAAAGAATAACATTGCATATCGGCTAGTTACGCTTTAAAATCAAAGATGCACCCTAATCTAATTTCAACAAATGGATATTACCTAAACTATCGGAAAAAATGGCACGGAATGATTAGTGTTTTGTTGATATTATGTTCGACAGTTAAAACTTACACGTAACTAATGCATTGAATGACAATA
This sequence comes from Parhyale hawaiensis, assembly GCA_001587735.2. Classification (NCBI taxonomy): domain Eukaryota; kingdom Metazoa; phylum Arthropoda; class Malacostraca; order Amphipoda; family Hyalidae; genus Parhyale; species Parhyale hawaiensis. Next base: position 12,542,437 of record LQNS02007217.1, on the reverse strand, counting down.
GTGATGAGAAAGAGAACAGGCCCAAGCACGGTGCCTTGTGGTACTCCGCTGTGTACTGGCTGTCTAGGCGACATTTTGTTGTTGACAATTACACTTTGAGTTCTATTTGACAGGAATGCTTCAAGCCACCGAAGACATTTTACACGGATGCCGATGAGGGAAAGTTTCAACATTGGGATTCCGTGGTCAATCTCGTCATAAGCCCCAGCAACAGCTAAGTAGATTTCGTCCACATTCTTTCCTTGCCACAATGTCTCTACGATGGAATCATAATGCTCCAACAATTGTGAATTAGTGGAACGTTATGTCAAAAACCGTGTTGTGTTGATGTGAGTAGGTTATTACTTTCTAGATGAGAGATAGGTAGATGGAGAGAGATAGCCAAATACATTCATGTCTCTCTTTACATAGTGAAGGTTTTCAGCTCTTAACAATAGCACTCACCTAGAGCCTATTATTGTTAGTAAAAGCAGTATTATTGATACCATTAAACAGCTTACAGGCTATTATTATTAGTAATATTACTATTCTTAATACTATTGCATCACTTACAGGCCATTATTATGATCAGAAACAGTAGTATACGTAATACCATTATATAACATGCAGGTTTTTCTTATCAGTAATAGAAGAAGTGTTCATATTACTACGTAATCTACAGGCCTCTAAGAAAGTCCGAAGTGAAAAAGCTTTTCTGAGTTTAAAAGAATAGGCTGAAGCGAAGCGTTAAAACAATTTTATTTCAAACTGTGAAGCAGCGCAGCGGCTGCCATAACTCTAGAAAATTCCCTTACTTGTTGCACACAAAATGCTTCACACGCAATTATCGGCCGACGTACCTTCTCGAGCAACAGCCGATATTCTGTGGAGAATCAATAGAGAGGAGTGAAGAGGAGGTGTGGTGGAGAAGCTTCTGCATTGCTGGGGTCATGGCCGCTGTCTCGCTGTCCCTGACGAGCCTCTCGTGCACTCTGAAACCGAAACCAGTGCGTCCAGTTTCTTAGCCGATCTCGAGTGAAGCGAGGAAAAGGGAGGCTGTCTATTTGAGAAGGAATTAAAATAACAGGAAAAGGTACTTTAATTCGAGCAGCGGTGTGCAGAATTCTAAGCCACACTCTAGAGAAGCTCGAAAAAAAGAAGAGATTGTCTCTCTGAAAGCAAGATAAAAAGTTATTATAAGATTAGTGCTTCTTTGTACACGAGCGCTTCGGACTACGTATGCCACTCATGCTTCACACAAGCTTCATTTCTATTCGGCTTCGCGCAAATTTTTTTTACGAAATTTAAGGCAGGAATCGTAATAGCAATGCATAAGGGTTCAGGTAAAATAAAAGGACGGCCCTATTCATAGAATACACTTCAGCACAGAATTGTGGCAAGAACTAAATCGTTCAGTGCTGATGCTGAACTTTAAAAAAGATAATAAGTTTGCATAAAACTTGAGTGTGAAGCGAAAGTATAACAAATACTATAATACAAAAATCTAGTAGAAAATCACGAGGTTAGAAACATACCCATTAGAAAAGGGTTAACAGCAGCTAAGCAATATATATATATAAGAAAAGCTATAAAGTCATTAATAGAAAATGGATTAACAAAAACTAAATAACGTTTCCTGACGTTATAAGGTAGCCTTTTGTAAAAGCGTTTTACAGCGGGTATGTAAAAAGCCAAGTGGCTGTAAAGAAGCCTATTAAGAAGAAGTGTTTAGAGAATCCAACGGTGGCATAAAGCGCCGTTGGTACCACTATCATGGCAACTGTTCTTGTTTTAGCCATAACGCGCCGGGGTGCCTGGCATGGGGCTTGTATTCATCAACAGCTATGGCAACGTAAAAAAAAGGCTGCACTGATCATTTCGCTGTACCAGTCGATTATAGCTTCCTTCTTCTGTGCATTATATACATAATCTCTTGAATTAGTAAAGTGTTAACAATAAGTAACGATTAATTAGTTTTGTGTTGGCCATTTGAGTGACTGACAAAGCAGCGCTTCCCGCATTGTATGTATGTATGTGTACTTCTGGAATTGCGTAATATAATATGGAAAACCCTTACTGGAAAAATTTCTACAGGAGTTGGATGTTTAGAGTTTATCGCTTTCTTTAAATTATTTTTTATTGCAGATAATCCCGTTGTTTACCTCTGAGTTTCAGCCTTAATCCGCTCGCTGTGCTTTTAGAACTACCAATAGGACCAAATATCGTTTGCAACAATCTTTTCCTACTTCAAACTTCATTGCCATGGTGACCTTATCCTTTTGTTATCCCTTTCTTTACCCACAATACTTAATATGAGACAAAACTCCACATTATCTATTCACCATCGAAATATTGGAACCAACGTAATTTAATTCACCTTTGATACAAGTATTTGGATCCCAACAATAACAACAAAAACAACGCGGAAGTGTTGCGCAAAAAATTCTTTATAATAAAAAGAAGGAGCCTCGTTAAAAAGATAACTAATCGATATTTCCGTAACAAGAAGGCTTAGACTCGCTGTTCCAGGCGTAGAACACAAATCCTTTAGCGCAGCGCGAATCTGCTCTAACGAAAGAATCTTCTCCAGCAGATGTAAATATGCGTTAACGCTGCCATTTAGCTGCACTTCATTAGCAATTTTGAAAAAGTGCTTCTTTTATAATCGGGCAGCTTCATCCAAGTTTTTCCATTGGCGATGCCCATAAATCCTTGGTAATGAATATAGCGCTTAACAAGGCGTGTACTGACGAAGCGTTATCGTTCCAGGATGTAGTAGGTACTTCTCCAGTCCAATGTTTATCAGTGGAAATTACGGTTAATTGTTCCTGGAACTGAGGATGGAAAGCGGCTTTCAGCTACATTGAAAGCTTTAAACAAAATGCAAGGCTAATGCAGCAAGTGTCACGTGACCTTGAATTTCAGTGAAAAAAAAAGATTCATGTGAAGGTTAACCACACGTGCAATTAAGTCTTGATTATTTATAATTGTCTTCTTGGTGCAACGTGCCACAACAAGCGTATCAATAAGAGCGCATTACTCGTGTTATGATCTACATTACAGAAGGGCTTCGGCTGGTAAGTTATTGCCTGATAAATTCATAGCCTGATAAATTACCCGCGTGGTAAATTAATTGCGTGGTAAATTTATTGCCTGGTATATTCAACTCGTGGTAAATTCATAAATTTATCAGGTGGAAAATTCATCGCCTGATACATTAATCTCCTAGTACATTCACTGAAGTAAACAATTACTTATAGGGAACCCCCGGTCTCTAAGCCCTTCCACGCTATTCTGCACTGAGTAGAATTTGTCTTCTTCGTTGATGTCCTACTTAATTTTAGCATAATGGAGCAAGGAGCAAATGAAGCTGTGCAGTAGGAAGGAAATGAAAGTCCGTATCTCTGCTACCGCGAAGAGGCACTGTAAGCGCCCAATTGCCAAGATATTCAAAATTGGCACTGCCAGGGCCCTTTGCCATTAAGTAAGTGAATAATGCTTCAGTAATGCTGATAGGGAGAGAGACTCAGTAATCAAGCAAGCAAGTAACAGTCAACAAAGCAACAAAGGAACCAAGTAAGTAAACAACCAACAGTGTATTATGGATATGGAGAGAGAGAGAGACTCGGTAATCAAGCAAGCAAGTAACGGTTAACAAAGCATCCAACAAACCAATCAAGTAAGTTAACAATCAACCAACAGTATATTATTGTATAGTTTGATAATTAATAAGTAGGGGCGAGCTAAATCATGGCCCCATGCGTGGCTTTGTCTAGTAAGGCTTTGCAAGATTTCAGTGGAGGAAGCTACAGAGACACACGTGCACGTACAGGCATCATGTATAGCTAATTGTAGTCTTATTATTTTCTCTTCTGATGCAACTCTGCAAAGCATGAACCCCTGAAGTTTCAGGCCCAGGATTATTTAAATATAGTTGGCGCAAATCTCACATACGTAAGTCATCGCAAAGGCTTTTCTACCCTTACACCAGTTATGCCATCGCAGGTCGAATATTGTCTCGGCGTAGTAAATAAAAGAAAAAAAAAAAACGGCATCGTCCGAATTCTGTGCTTTTAGATGACGCGAAGATGTGAGGGAAGGTAATTTCGGAGAATATGAACGTACACTCAGAAATTTTGTGTACACGTGTCATCGTCCTATGTAAGCCTAGAACTTCGGCGATTTTGTTTCTTTTCAGACATTTAATGAAGTCTACATGCGACGATATAGCATTTGATGCAGTGAACTATTGCTATGGGTTACTATAAAAAGGAATATGGTGGGGTTAGTAATAGAGGGTATCTAGGTAAGTTAGTATTAGAGGGTATCTAGGTAGGGTTACCATAACTAAATTTTGGCAACTAGTCGCAGAACTCGCATAGGACGCGGTGGTCCAGCTGGACGGGGTTGTAGATGGTAGCAATCCCAACTAGAGCACTCTGAGAGCGCATACCTCCTCCAACTAAAGTGACGGTAACGGAAAAGTCAAATAGCCTCTGAAACAACGATTTTCTTTGTATCAACAACAAAATCTAATCACTGGTGCCTTTTGATAGAATTAACAGTTTCTGCAATTTTCATGAAGATCCATTCATAACTTTTTGAGTTACGCTGCTAACAAACTTTATGACAAACAAGTCAAACATACAAACGAACAAACCGATTTGCATTTTGCATCAAAATTTAATCATTTATGGCTACCAACATTACTAGACACTCCTGTAAATTTCATTAAGATCCATTCATAACTTTTTGAGTTATTGTGCTAACAAGCATAAAATAAAAAACAATGACAAATGAACCAACAAACGGATCATTACAAAAATTCGGTCATTAACTCTTCGTAATACACCTAACAACTCGTGGAAATATTATTAAAATCCGCCTCTAACTTTTTGAGTCATGGTATTAAGAAAAATGATGCAGACAAACAAACAAGCGGATGGGCGGAGATTCACCAAAAGTTAATCATCTGTTTCTCCTAACATATTTAACAGTCCCTTCAAATTTCGTCAAAATCCGTTCATATCTTTTTATGTTATCTTGGTGACAGACAAACAGTATAACAGACAAACCCGACGAAAGCATAATCGCCTGGCGGAAGTAATTACCCCAGTCCCGTTGCCTTTCTCCTGGCTATACGGACAGTGATCCTGGCCCTTTCTGCGCGGGCGTCTTGATTAGCTACCCTTTCAAGATTTACTATAATTATTTACTTCATTTTTCACGTTAGCTGCAAGTTTTTAAATGGTTATAAGCCCATTTTGGCATATAAGGGCGCAGACTGTGGCTCACAAAACCCATCCTGATGACAACCCTTGGCCAACAGTCTTCCAAAACAAGTTCACTTATGACAGGATTCATAAAAATTGAAGAGGTCGTATAAGGGTCGCGTCGAGCTCTGTGAGATACCACAACCATAAACTATATAGGCAGCTACTGACTTGGGTGCCAGTAAATTCACCATGAGTAAATTCGTCGATGGTAAATTCATTTAAGAGCGAATTCATTGAATAGTAAATTCATCACATGGTAAATTCATCAATTGGTAATTTCATTAAATGGTAAATTCATCGAACAGTAAACTCATTGCATGGTAGAATAATTGATTGGTAAATTCATCACTGGTAAATTCATCGCGAGTAAATTCATCAATTGGTAGATTCATCGCGAGAAAATTCCCTGAATGGCAGATTCATCGAACAGTAAGTAATTTCATGGAGTGGCACATTCGTCAAATTAAAAACGTTCACTTGCACTTACCAATCGTTTATTTACTGCCAATGAATTTACCACAATGAGTTTACAGTGAACGGACCTGTTGAGGTAGGAGATGAGCACTGCCAGGATGACGTACGTCGCTGCTGTGAAGAGCCAAACTTCTCCACTCAGAGGAACCAACAAGAACCAAACATTGAAGGTTTCGGAACCGTCCAGCCAGTGGAGGACTGCCAGGCCTGTTGAAACATAATTTATTTGCATATTAGGTACTAAGTAAATTTACCTTGGAAAGCAACAAGCATACTTATTCGTCCTTCAGGTAAATGCCTACTATGACCCACCCGACCAAGCGAGGAGTGAACGGTAGCAGTCAACCTTATACTTTGTCAAAGGTATTACGTCATAGACGAAAGACCTTGCGACAACTGCGCCCCCTCCCCCCCTATATGTTGGTCCGATGCTGCATTCTCGAGCATTAAGACTTCTTCCCTAGCCTTAGAACAGAGCGTCTGACCTTCAGAAAATGAAAAAGTTAGCTCCCTTATCACTCAACTCCTGAGGGTATACTACGGATGCAGTACTGACTCAGCCATTGCAGAACGGCTACACATAAAAAAGTTTCAGTTCATCCATTAAATATATATATCACCGACCGTTGCAATTTCTTCCAGAAGCAGATACACGCTGATAGAGAAAAACGCATGAAGCAGCATGTGAATGAATCATAACGGAAAGCTATAGTAAAGCTATGCTTTTTTTTTAACGATACCTCATCTTAAATAGAGTGCCTGGGAGTATGGAGATGCATGATGTGATCGCCATCCCTGGATTACCGTTGCTACACCGGTGACCCTGCCACTGAGAAATTGTGTCTCCCAATTGTAAAAAAACAAAGAAGAAGAAGAGGTTGCATTGAGATACGCGTTACGGTGAAGTAGGTTGTGGCTCAGTAGCATCTATTTCCGAAGAATCGGTTTCACGCCACGGTTTCCAGCATTTTCCAACTAGGGATTACGGGCTTGAACGATGCACAGCTAATGCCAGGACTTTTGCTGGAGCTTAGGCCTTTTATTCACCGGATACCCTTCCTGCTGTGAACCAACGACGCTCACAGGATTAGAACCCGATATCTTTTATTTCTGTTAGCGAAAAAAAAACGACACAAATAAATAACAAGTCATCTAAAGAGCTCACAGTCAGTAAAGAGTCTTACTTTCTTACTTCGAGATTCCCACGATGAAATTACGATTATTACGTAATTCATTATTGCTGAGCTTACATCGCCAGTCGACAGATAGCGCTCCCGCAACCGCATTTCGCGCTACTGTAACAATTTTTCGGGTTGCTGTAGCCCAGTTTGATTGTGATTACAACATGCCTGAAAGAACTGGGTCTGATCTCTCTCGAGCAAAGACGACTCAGGGGGCAACTAATAGAAACATTCAAGTACTTGAATGGCTTCAACGACGTACCTATAACGGGACTCTTTGAAAGA
>LQNS02007217.1:12521002-12534726 GCA_001587735.2 Parhyale hawaiensis | reverse complement strand
ATCTAATCTAATCTAATCTAATACTCGCGGAAACAATCTCAGCGGCGCCAATCAATGGAACATTGTGCCTTCAATGCGAATAATATTTACGTAAATGATACCGCTGCTTTCATGAATTACAAAACTGCTCTCTCACTGCTGTCTTCTAGACTACAAGTTTTGCCAGTTAACTTTTTTAATTCAATAGCGAGATGGAAAGTAATCAAGAGACTCTCTTCGGGGGTAAAGGAAACCTGGCCCCCCCACCCCATATCACAGAGCAGCGAATCCCAGCCTCACAATTTCTGTTTGTGATAGAATTTCATTAATGCAGTGCGTGCTATGTTGCAAAGGCTCTGTAAGTGTAGACTACTGTTGTTCACAAGGCTCATATGCACTACGTTTTGTTATGAGATTGGATTCTATGAACTCATAGTGCATTGCCAATGGAGAATACTGTAATGAAACAGCTTTTTATACGCAATTGGTTGCTCGGTCTATCCAACCTCAAAGGTCTTGGTGAACAGAAGTGCATTGGTTCAGTTAAGTTCTCATTGTTCGCTGAGATTGTCAATGAATTATTCACAGCTTTGCCTATCAGGCTTTTTACTAGTTCAAGTGTTATCAACGATATTTATTTCATCGAATGAGGTTATTACGAAAAAAAATATATATATACGGTCTATAAGTCCAATGCCATTTGTTTTTCAATCTATTAACTATTATGGGCGATATTTCTTGGCTCAAATCTCCCTTTACCTTATGCCCACACAATTCAGTGATATATGCATATAGTATATATTTCATAAAATATCTGATTGCTCTCAGGTATATGAAAACATAAAACCTATTTGTAACAGAGTTTTTCAAAGTCTTTCATGTATTTATTATGTTGTATTTTTCATCTCCAAATGCTCCGGTTTAAATATCAGTAAAAATCCAAAAGACCTCTAAAAACTCCTTCACTTTACATTAATTTATCATTGTATTGTGTAATGATAAGACAGGGAAATAATTGTACTTCGAAATAGCTCCCACTGCAATCAACAGAGTGACGATTTAATTTCTGGAAATGATGCTGGCGGACAATCATATTCCATGCGCCATACGGAATGTTCCATTTTCAGTCAAGAAATTCTTTGTAGAGGAGAGAGAAGCTAAGAAAGCGGTAATGTCATTGAGGCATTTGACATTTAAAATAATTTGGCACTATGAAATTTTGACATTACCGAGTAACTTAAATGTTAGGTCCATAGTCCGTAGACTTGTGTGTGTTAATTATATTCAACTGTCATTTTCGGATAACGAAAGCCAGTAGTAAACACATAACATAAAGAAAAGCTTCTGGTGATCACAAATTAACATCATGAATAATTTTTCCGCCTTAATACTCATCAATATACCGGCACCGCCTTTTGGTTCCGCAGGAGTAATTAAATCTAATGATAAACAGAGCATCAAAGCCCACTTCGCAGCAGTGGGCCGAAAACTCAGTAGAGTTCTTGGTGCCATGTATGCCGAGTCTAATTACGTCAGTCGTAGTGTGTTGAAAGTAATTAATGATTCATTTTCTATTAGTCCAAAACATTTTTGGGAATGCAGCCCCCCGCTACAGCAGTAAGTTAAAAATTATAATAAGTAAAATGCTAAGACCGGTACTCAGTGAAAAGAGACATAGTATTTGCATGTAGTGATATGAGCTAAACCTTATGGATGGTGCAATTTCAAAATATCTACAATTATTCGTTGCTTACATTTTTTTGATCGCCCGTTCGTAACCAGACTCGCATCTCTCAAAAATGTTAGGAAGAAGAGCTGATGAAGAGGAAGAGATGATTAACTTTTGGTGAAGATCCGTTCATTTGTTTGTTTGTCTACCTGTTTTTTCTTAACAACATAAATCAGGAAGTTATTAAAGGATATTCATGAAATTAAAAAAAAAAGATATTAGGAATCTTACGAGAAGCAAATGACCATATTTTAGTGATGATTTGCTTGTACGCTTGTGTGTTTAAACTACTGTGTATGCTTGTCTAATTGTTTTCATAACTTAACCTAAGCAGTTATAAGCAAATCTTCAAGAAAATTATAGGCACTGTTAGGAATTTAGTGAGGTACAAATAACGAAATTAAACAGACAATCAAAATGATATCCCAGTTTCAAGAGTAGTTTGAATATTTCGTTACAGTGTCCTTGTCTGGCCGCGGAGGTATGCCCTGTCAGAGTGCCCCTCTCTTGTTAGAAATGTCTTCGCACTGTTTTATTTCAAAGTGTCAGTGTGTCATAAACTTGTCAAACCTACAAAACGGTTACATATAAGGATACCTTTTCCAATCAGTAGCGCAGACTACGGCTCGTTCAGCTTTAAAATCACTTATCCAGCAAAGAGCCCCAACCTAAAGTTCTCAGCATAGCACAATGTCAGACGAGAACAATCTCATATACCCTGAGTCCCTAGCCCCGGACAAACAATATCTCTGGGGCACGGAATATGAACACACGCAAGCACGACAACTGTTGCCAAGCCAGCACCGCTATCGCTTCGTACAGCGAGTACAAATATTTATTAATACCTACGGCAGCAGCATGCCCTGTGGGCCTGACTTCTGTGCTAAAGGTACCGAGATCGAACGACGAGACAGCCAAGCGGTTTTTGAGGCGTCCGGTGTGCTGAGGTGCTGAGTCGGCAATTGCTTAGAATGCAGACCTGCGTGGGGTTACTCACCTGACCTAGAATGGGAGGGTAGGGGGGGGGTTGCTCGGGTCGCTGAAACTTCGGTTTCGTCACATAGTTCTTAGCGACCAGTGGTCGGCTGCTGCTGCACTTACTCCTCTGGGACCAGTTGGACTATATCTTCAGCACAAACTAGTGCGTGTGAGTTTCCCAGTGGAGGGTGCAGTCAAAGTTAACCTTACCTTTACTTTACAGTATTTTAACTTGACGTTATTATTGTCTTAGTGGCGTAGCTTGGCATTTTTTACGTACCAACATTAATTACGGCAGAAAATACATCTTTGTCTATAACCTTTGTCCGTTTTCCTTGATAGGTTAGTTTTCGAACGGCATTTCACTCAGTTAAATGTGAATGGCGTGTACAGTAGAATATATTCATTTTTCTAAGTATGACGGTAAAGAGTTTATTTTCCAAGTGCGTATTCCCTTTATCGATTTAAAACCGCGCGTTTGCTAGACAGGAACTATTGCTCCCGCTCATGTACTCTAATGCGTTCTTTTTCTAGGCGACGTAGTTAGTTAAAGTTCTTTGATATCTGAATTGAGCAAGGAGCAGAAGCTATCTATCTTCTACCCATACAACGCGCCTGTCTGCATTCTAAGGTGCCGCTCCAGCTACGGCCCGTACATTCCTATTCATTTCTGGAGCCCGGCACCCTAAGCCCATGCGGTACTTGATGGCACCACGAAATTACAGCGTGCCAGAGGCCGCGCCAGATAATAATTCTCTTAAGTGGAGGTCAGCTGCAAGGAGGAAATATGACCAGCTTAACATCATCTCTCATGGAGTTTTGAACAATTATGTTTAATGATGATAGAGAGGCTCACTCATATTTACTAGGTGAAGCTAACACTTTACAAATTGTAACATTGAGTTGCTGCAAAATTAGCTACGCTTGTTGGACGTTATCTTCGTACAGCCTTGCCCTGGAAAGGGCGTCCTGTGTTCAGCTGCCAGCAAAGGCTATAATGGCAGCTTTAATTTTTCAATATGATAAAAGCAATGGCAATAAAACTGCACATACCGAAACACTGGTTAAGCGACACTATTGGTAAAAATTTATCAAGTAACCGATGCATGTCAAGAGTAGTAATTAAGTTCTCTTTAGAGACTATTGACCATTGATCTCTTTGCTCTTATGGTATTGTGGCGCTGAATAGAAAGCAGCACAGAAACCTGGGCCAGATACTGTATATGTCAGATACTGTATATGTTGGCTACAGATTTTAGGGTTAGGTTCATTTAGGAATGCCCATTTTGGCGCACGGTGATTTGGAGCTGGCCTATTTTAAGCGGGTCAATTTGACGGAAACATAAGGATGGTGACGAGTCGGCTGTCACACTATACAGCGCTCCAGTCCTCACCATCTTTTAACATTCTATTTAAACAACAGCTAATTGCCTAACAAAATGTAAGGTTAACTAACTTAGCTCTTTTTAAATGTAATAATACAATAGCACGTTGCCTTCTCACAGTCACCTAACCTACCCATTCTTATAGCAACAACAACCTAACCTGACCTCACTAATAGCAGCGTAACCTAACCAAATCTTACCTGACTTCCAATTACCTAACCTAATTCAACCTAATATATACTAACCGTACTTGTAATAACTAATTCTAGCCCTATTCTACCTAGCTTATACCTGATCTAATGCTACCTAACCCGGTCTTATTTAATAAGCCAACTTAATTTACCTGGTCATAAACTACCTTAAAAAAACACCTTTACCTTAATTAAAGTACCGTGGCTGTTCTTTCACAAGAGGATTGTTTTTGTGCTTGAGTCACTCACATATCTTGGCATTTAGTAGCTTTAAATTTATTTTTAGGAACTTTTTTCAAACGATTTTGTCCCAACTTTCAGCGTAACATGGCGCCCGTGAAATAATACAAAAATTGAAATCATTCAGCGGTAAACGTTCTAACCGTGATGAAATTCAACCTTTTTCCTCATGGAAGTCATTAATTAACATTGTTAATCCTCTTTGTTATATCTTCAACTTATGTTTTGCTACTGGTATTTACCCAAATGTTCTAAAGCATACTCGTGTTAAACCAATATTCAAATCAGGCAATGCTGATGATGTAACAAATTTCAGACCAATATCAACGCTGTCTTCGTTCAACAAAATACATGAAAAATTACCAACAACTCATACCAATTCATTCCCCAACAAAACTACGAGATTAGAAGCTCCATTCTCAATCTTCCAAAGGTACGTGTTGACGTAGAGAAACGGTCAACTATTTTTCAAATAGTGTCTCTAGTTAATAGAATACCAACGCATTTATTAGACCCTATATCTTATAACGCCTTCAAAAAACGGTATAAAAATCATGTCATGCATTCAATTATTGTACTAGTATCACTATTACTTGTTGCTCAAAAATTTTCACTACGTTTCTATGGGTTATCCACATATATTGTGCATTGTAATCTGGAAGTCCTCAGTATTGTAATATATATATTTGTGTGTTTTACACCTAACCTAAAAACTAAAAAACAAAGGACTAAGCCCAAGAGATCCGACGTTTTCAGGGAGAATGAACTGCATTTCTGCGTGTGACGTGGAGAACGGTCAAAACACATTTACTAAATAAAAAAAAAAACAATAACAATAGACCCTCTTTCTAAAAATATCCCCTAATCGAGCCACTGCATATAGAAGCAGAATGGACGCATTTAATGAAGAGCTGGCAATTCAAATAACTATAGCAGGTATCGTAGCAAGAGCTGTACCGTGCACAGTGAAAAACGGACCCCTGAAGCAACTACAAGCGCTTCAGATCCAAACGCAGGGGAGAGGAGCAATAATATTGGAAGACTTACATTCAGTGGTGGAATACTAGTATCACGATTTAATGGCAAGGCGCTTTATCTTCCAGAATATTTTCTATCAATTGTAACAAAATACATGTAGCTTTTCTAAGCGAGTAAAGAAATGCTTCAGTGATGAATTTTTTAACGCACGGTAATGCTGGGACTCGATTATACAGTCAGTCGTATGCAGGTTCAACTTGTGGAACGGACGTTCAGTTTGCAAGTCGACCGGACAGACAGAGAAAGTTGGTAGCCAAGAGACAGATAGAATGTACTTGAGGGGAACAACGTGACAGCTGAACTACCTCTCATAAGTTTGGCATACATTTGTGTACTGGGGTTCAGGCCTTAACGTCATGTTAAGAGGGATCCACATTCATCATGTAAACGTGAGTACAATGTTTTCGCTTGAACAGAAAATCAGTAGTTGTGCTAATCGAAATTGATGTTTTATTTTACTATCAAATGACACTTGCATGTGCGATAAATATTTTTTATTTATTTAATTTAAAAAATGCAGTAATGCCTTATTTTCCCTCTCATATCGATTGAATTGCAAATTTGAACACAGAAACGTTGGATTCGCCGCACGTATTAATGCAGACATCACTCAATTGTCAACACTAATGTAAATGCAGCTATCCCTCTCTTTCACTCTCGTAATAAATTGGCTTAGTAATTTAAAAAATAAAAAAAAAGGGAATTCATACCATTTATGAATTCACAAATCACTCAGCGGTACTGAAACAGACTTAAAATAGTTATTTTATTTCATTTCCGTAATACACTAACTTAGGTTTGGACTTATATTTACAGAGGTTTGCTCCATGTTTAGATATTTCAAGTGTCACTCAAGCGGCACTTCTTCTATAATTCTTCACTTCATCATACATTTACCCTAAGACAGTGACGTACCTATGCTACAATTTACCCTACATATAAATTTCGTCACTTACGTGATACCAACACGGAACTATGTAGAAGTTGCTTCTTTCACTAATCCACTAAGTTAACTTTAGATGTAAATGCGAAAGTACTGGGATTCCTCGAATAGAGTGGTTCCCTATATCCATAGACTCCCGTAGACCCCCAGGGGGTCGACCATAGACCCCTTAAGGGGTCTTTTTAAAGAAAACATCTATTTCTATTTCCCTGTTTCGTATTTACATGCTGAAAATAAATACTTCAACTAAAAACCTATGTATCCAGCAGTAAAGTAATATTAAATAAAAATAAAAAATCAATATTCATGATTTATTAGTTTTTACGCATTTTTAGTGAAAAATCTGCGGAGTTCCCAATAAAATAAGTCACATTTTCTTCAAAAGCAGCGTTTTCTTTTAGTATTAGGGTAAATAAATACTACTCTTGATCTAAACTTAAGCTCGTTTGTTTCGTAATTCATAACCTAGTGAAGGTTTCTTTACCTATGAAATTACTACCTCTAAATACAAGTATTACTTTTTTTCACAAATCTGGTGCAATTTGGACCACTGACTGGTTACAGCAATGGATAAATGCTTATTAAATAAATTTAAATCTAGAATATTCTTGAGAAAAATACCTCAATATCCCAAACTTCAGTTATTAATATATTATCTCTCAGTTTTTTAGTATTCATCAGTATTCTGTGTATTGTACAACTCTGATTGTATTTATGTTACACAGGTAATTACCTCCGCCAAGGAGGTTATGTTTTTGTCGTGTTTGTCTGGCTGTCTGTCAGATTGTTAATTTGTTTGGCTGTCACCAAGATAACTCAAAAAAAAAAAAATGAATGGATCTTCAAGAAAATTACAGAAACTGTTAATACTATCAAATGGCACAAATGAATAGATTTTGCCTTTGATACATAGAAAATAATGGTTTGAGAGCCAATTTGAATTTTCTCCAGTGTTGCCCTACTTGGCAGCGGTCTGAGTTCTCGGAGTGCTCCAGTTAATATTGATAAGACAGATTTTTCTTCATCCTTTGTAACATAGGTTTTACCTAAATGTAGCAGAATGCATACATTCAACACTAGAACACTAGGGGTCCATGACGATACACTGCTCTCTTTGCAGAGGTCTACATTGATGAGTAATAGGGAACCACTGCTCTATTACTTCAAGAAGCACCAGTATGGCTCTCGACACTCCTCTAGTTCATTTCCATATAAAACTGTCATCAAATATGAATGCAAAGCTGCTGCGGGTCGTGCCATTTATAAATTTATGTATTTCACTCCAGAGGCGCCTCAAGCCGTTCAATAGAACGATGGATAGACGTCGCGAGTACCACATTAATTCTTACTTCCCTTCGTTTCATCCAAATCATTTTGCAGACAAGCCACACAATAATAATACCTTCCCTCTTTTCCGGTAACTAATGTGCAGCAATTGCTGTGCATGTCATTCCTCCAGAGACTTGACCATTACTCTGCTGGGACACTCACCATATGTCATCCACGGTACGCTGAAGTCCAAGACCTGCTCTCGCTCAACGGTGATGGTCAGGTCAGCGAAGGCCATGTCGGCGCGCTGCAAACGAAAAACACAATAATTAGTTCACCTTAGGAACAAAATAAAAGGCAGTGGTCTACGAAGTCTAAGATATGCGCTCGCTCTGTTGTGAGGGTGAGGTTGGTGGAAGAGATACTAGCAATATGAAAGAAATAAATATTAGTTTAATATTCCACGTGAATGAAAACAAACAGGTTTTCTAAAAGTCAAGAGTTGTTCTAGTTTAAGTGCGATTGTCAGTTAGTTGTCATATCGGCACGCTGAAACTACAGAACAACAAAAGTAACAACATAAAAATTTAATAAATAAATAATTTTCAAGCGTTCGTGGTCCACACGTCTAACTGCAATAATTTTTCTGAGATCCATGACGCCAGGCCCTTCAATCATAACGCTAAATAGAAGACTAAATATCGTCAGTGGTCTGCGTACATTTTTCATGAGTTCCAAAAGCTAACTGTTGAATGAAATTCTGTATCCGTTCATTGTTACCAACTGTAGAACAATATCATCGTGACGTGGTAGATCTCATCTCTGTTACTGGAGGTTTGGACTCCACCTTTCAGGCATCAACCAAACTCAATACAACTGCTTGCCATCTGCTGCTAGTTGTGAGCTTTTGCGACCACCTGCGACTAGTTGCGGCCACTTGCCGCCACTGGTAGCCACTTGCAGCCACTGGCGGTCACTTGTGGCGACGTGCGGCACCTGACAGCCACTTACAGCCTTCTGCGCCCCCTTGCGGCTACTGACGGTCACTTGCGGCCACTGGTAGCCACTTACGGCCATTGGCGGTCACTTACAGCATTCTGTTGCCCCTTGCGGTCACTTGCGGCCACTGGCGACCACTTGCAGCCACTCTCGAGCATCCACCTTTGAACACCAGCGCGCTGAGAACAGCCCCCACAATGCATTTTGTGGCTCCTGAGCGTCACGGCTTCTTTAACCATTTTGTGACCACAACTCAGCCATTATGACATTTTTAGGGACCATATTCTCCTTCAAAATGCTTCTTACTGGCCGTAATAACTGATATATCGATCCTACCGTATGTGGTTATTTAGAAATAAGATCAAAAAGCTTCAAAATTTTCTCATTGATAGTCGGAAATTCCGCCAAACCATTTCGCTAAAGAAGCAAAGGGCAAAGAGCTACTTCTGAAAATTAAGAAGTCCTTGTGTGTACACGGAGACGTTGGTAATTACGACAGGGTAGATTCCGGTGCAACACTAAAATCCTCATGCCTTTCCACAAGCCTGAGAAGCTCGCTAACGAAGCCTGTCCATCAGCTAGGGCTAAATTATGAGACCAAAATCCCCATTTAACATTTATTGCAACTGCTCTACAAACCAATCAACGAAGCCTGTCCGTCCAACCCCATTTTTTTATCACATATGTTCGACAAGCTGGTCAGTCATTCTTGTCCATCCGTTGGTGTATAGCTTCGGAATAAAATTCCCAGATGATTCTTACCTGCTCGACAAGCTCGCCCACCAGGCCGGTCCATCTCTGCTTCGCTCTGTCGAAGTCTCCGTGCAGGGCATCAGGCGGCAGCTGCACGGAATAATTGAAATCCAGTAACCGAGACACCTCCCGCAGCAGGTCCATGCTGAAGCCTGTGTAGGCCCCGGATGCACTGGCTTCATCCTCTGTAGCCATCATTGTGTACGGCGGTGACTGAAATATATTAATGAAAAAACAAGTCAGGGGTTGTTGACAGAGGAAGACGTCCTATAGCCGGCACAGGTTGGCCAGAAAAAGTGACTGTGGTTTTACTGGTAACAAAGAGAAGCGAAACTAAGAAATTCCTGACTTGCAGCAAGGTGTTTACTTTAGCAGTGATTGCCAATTATTCACTTTGACAGAAGTGACAAGTTTACCGAATTATACGTGGTACACTGACAGTAAAGCTTGCTGTGAGACGTCCAATGTACAGGGCGATATAGAATTTGCCATCACCTTGATAGAAACGAAATTAAAAGTTGTCAGTGTCGCTGGTAGCGAAATTAGCTTTAGCGTTTGATTTAGAGCACTTATTGGAAACTTGCCAGTCGTATCGAAAATGATTAATATCTTTGATTTATGTCAAATGTTTTGCAGGGTGATTGAGGCACTGGGCGGAAGTGGGGTGGAAAGAAGACCGCAAAATAAATCTTAGTCATTGATGAGATACAAACATTCCTTAGGCAATGGAATTTGCTTCGCAAGTCGAGATATTTCCGTGGAGGAGAGCAAGAAGACTCAAAAGGAAATTTGAGATACTAAAAACACGGTGTATTTTAGAACTTTATGGTAACGCATTTATCTCGATAATTTAGTACAGGCGGAGATGAGGTGCAAAACTAAAGCTAAAAATGATAAAAATTACCGAGTCGCTTGCAGCGAAAGACTCTCTTCATTCTGTGTAACCGAAATTGATTATATTTCCAGCAGCCCATACGGCTTAGCTACAAGTTTAGCCTGCGGCGGCCAAAAATTTCATTAGGGCACATCATACTCCCCACTGTGTTACTTTACTGATTATTTCCAATACCAGTGAACGGTAGGTTAAGCGGTTCTTAGGGGCACGTAAAGCAAATCTTCACTGGCCACACGCCGGTTATAACCAGAGAGCCAGGTGATTCCACCACCTGGTGGAATCACCTCAGTAGAAGGGACACAAGGCACGAGGTCACTGATTACCAGACGTCGCCCACACAGGTGGGCAGGTGAGTCCTGCTGGCTTTCAAAGGAACAAAAAAGGCCGCAGGCAATGCCGACACGCGGTCGTCTCCAAGTGTACAGCTAGGCCGCAAATAGGGCCGTAGATGCCCACCTCCGGTTGGCAGAAAGCAATGGCGCCCGTATCTATCCACCTTGTACCCGAATGCCTGGAGCTTACGTGCAAAGGTAAAGATAACTCGTTAGCTCACATAGAGCTGGAAATCGACATGCATTGGTTCGTGCTACAGTTATATTCTCGTTGGGCCCAAAAGAGTTCACGGCTGCACTTCGTTCGTTCAGTGCCCTAGGATGGGACTATGAGCGCTATAAATGTTGGCGCCGCAATAACGAACACAGCAAGACTGCTCCTTCCGGGTCTGGAAGCAAACCTCAGACCCCCAGACAATGAGCATAATGCTATAACAAATCTATCATTGCGAATTCATTGTGTTAATCATGTTAAGTAATGAAAGTTATACTCTCTCATTTTTCTAGCTTCCGGATGTGAATACGCTTGCAGTTCGCAGTTCAATAAATTTTTATACAGTTGCCATCAGTCACTTTTATGTTTAAAATTCTTATCGACTGCTAGGGAAAGTTAAACTAAGTTAATTGCCTTTAATTTGGCTGAAGGTCGCTTCATTGAACAGCATTATGTCTGTAAGTCGTTGTCCGATTATATTTGATGAAGCCGAAAGCTCCATGTTATGAAACAGGATTGAGTTTCCGTCCATTTCAATAGTATCGCTTTCACTTTAAATGCCTAAAACTTGATTTAAAGTGGAGAAACAGTCATTCAAGGTAGAACTTCCGGAAAAGTTGACACTAATGAGGTTAACTTTCTTCGATGGCATCCTAAACACAGCAACTATTGAACTTACACCAGTTTGTTGTTTTGCTTTCGAGCTGCTGCATTTCATTCTCAATTGAAATTTTTCGGTGGAACAAGCGCGGTGTATGGTGTGAAACTGGTCGCTTTTTGAGCGGGGCATCCGTGAGGCTCGGGCGCTACACGGTCGCTATGCGCGTTTTGGGGGTGGCACGGGCGACCTCGTTCCGATCATAAATCACCCATGCAGGGCGTGCTTGCCCAGCCGTGTTCCACGGATATTCCACGTCTTGGCCAAAATAGCAGTATACTGCTGCTGCTGGTGCCGAGTCGCGGAATATCCGTGGAACACGGTCGGGCAAGCGCGCCCTGTATGGGTGATTTATGATCGGAACGAGATCGCCCGTGCCATCGCCATAGCGACCGTCCAGAACCCGAGCCTCACGGATGCCCCGCTCAAAAAGGCGACCTGTTGCGGCCATGTGCGGACCAAACGCCATCGTAGTTCCACCGAAAATTTTTAGTTGGGAATTGATCAGCTGTAATTTTCCGCTATCTTATAATGTCTTGAAGTCGAGGCTGTCGCTGACGTAACAGAACAGCTGCAGCTCAGGCTTCAGCTTAATTTTTCATAGCATCTTAATTGGGATCTGAAGAATGGACGCTGGTTTATGCATTCTAACCATCACACTTCAATTGCTAGGGGAAAATTCTTTGTGCATATTTAAAGTGACCTAGTGTCTATAGCTGTAAATGTTTAGTAATTTAAGCTACAGTTAATGAGTTGGAAATAAATTTTTCATAGTATCCCATGACAGTAGCCAGAAGTTATTATTATATTTAAGAATTCAATGAGCTATATACAGCTCATCTGTTCAGACTGACTACTGTACCGCCGTATTTTAATGATAGTAATCAAAAGGGAAGGCCGGAGATCGAGAGTCTGCTGTGCTACACAATTATTTTGCTCATATCTTTTTTCTATACATCTCATTATAGCAGTCCAAAGACCTGGCCAATCTTTTAAACTTCAAACAAGCAAAACTCATATGAACCACATTTTGCTTAGATAATTTTTCAGGGCGTCTTTGAATCTTAAATCTCAACTAAAAATCAAGCAATATGAAATAACTCGAGCTACTATAAACAACTCAAAAAGTTGGTTTAAAGGTGCGTTTTGCTTGGTGCGATTATTGAGCCACGATAATCGTTGAGCAATAATTGCACCAAGCAAAACGCACCTTAATTCCTTTTTTCATCATTCTTGTTCACTGAACAAAAGCGTGTCACTCTCAGACATGTTACATGCATTTTTACTGGATTTCTCCATGCAGCTTCGAATTGCGGTGCAATTCACCATCTTCTCTTGTCTTTGATTTTGATTAGATTCCTCGAGTCTCCAACTTCCGTTTTATCCTGGAATTGATTCCAAGTCTGAGTGCTTTACCACATTACTTTAGCTATGCTGCCTTTTGTAGAATTTAATTAAATGTTTGCCAACGCTCGCTCACGGTATGAATAAAATAACATCGTTTATTCTGAGGTTTCCCAAAGCGGAAAGAGTAACTACAGTTGATTTAATAATAGAAAAGTTTTATATTTTTACTTTTCATTTTTATTTTCTGTTTTTATGGTACTTCAGTTATAGTGCTAACCGCTATGTTTAATTGAAACTAGTTTAGAGCGTGAATGATCAACAAACGGACATCGAAAAACACCACACTCACAACACACTACAGATATGCAAAAGCACTGAATCACGTCTGAGTTTTCCTCGTGCTGTAAATGGAAATTTTAATATTGATTTGAATAAACACAATAGTAAAAAACATTTTTGATACTCATATTATGACAGAGCAAACAACATTTTAAATCCTGTAGCGTTCTAATATACCTTGCAGTTCCATGAAGAATGATTGCAAAAATGTATCGGCATCCATACATTGTTTCTGTTGGTGGTCAAGACTCTGCTGTGTTCATCAGAAGCAGTCACTACAGTCTTATTAGAGCTCTAATCTAATACTAAGAATAACCTTCGTGTGTTTATAAATTTATATGTTTGGTGTCACGCTCTTAACGAAATAGATAGGCGGAAATTAGCCCAGGTTGGAGGCTCTGGTGCTCCTCTCAAGCTCCATTGAAAGTGATAGGC
>LQNS02007217.1:12481993-12510129 GCA_001587735.2 Parhyale hawaiensis | reverse complement strand
CCCCCAAAAAAAAAAGCTTTCAGTAAATCGCTCGGCGCATATTGCTTCCGTCACAGTCTCCCAACGAGAGCTTCTGTCTTTTAGAGCTCAAAAGAACGACTGATCGGTCTTCAATTTTGCATCATTGCGAAGATATGACGTCTTGTTTTGCATCTCTGTATAAATAAGCCGGTACGTATTGACTCTGGAGCTACTCGCGTTCATGTGAGATATGTTTTCGACTGGTGGAAGCTCTGAAAGCATTAGTATCTTATAGAGTATTTTTACTGTAGTTGTATATGGTACTGTACGGTTGTATGCATAAAAACACATAAATTATCCATACCATTAAGCAAGTAGAAGTGATTGTTGTGAGTTTGAATGGCGGATGATATATATATATTGGTTGGGATTTCACCGTGTTTTAATGTCTCAGAAATGTTTGTATTTCAGTGGAACTTTTTAATCATTTGAGCGCAATTGAAAGTCTCGAATTTGAGTCTGAAGAGCGCAACCTAATCGTAAAAAGTCACACCAACAGTTTTTTTATGTAAGAAAGAGCATTGGATAATAATAGGGTTTTGCCTATATTTTTGATTGTGAATATCAGCTTATAATTGCTACCTCATAGCCGCCAACTGAAGCATCACACAGCTCAGTGTCTGCAGTGCTGGTACTGCTAAATAAAGGAACTATCGCGTATTATCTGATAAGAATGCACGGGTCAGTTATCTTTTGCAATACTGGAAGGTGCCATCTGATTGAACAGCCAGCAATTTTCTAATATAATTTAAATAACGCTCACAATGAGTCAAAAGAACTAAATGAAAATGATGTTAAATGAATTAAAACTCATACAGCGTACTAACCTGACATATCTCGGGAAGCTAACACTAACGTTTACAATAATTATTGTAATAATTCTACTCGAATTCGGAAGAATTATTTCCCCCGCCTATGTAGAATTGTGTAAAAAAATCACTGGTATCGCAGTATCTCTATACGAAAAATGTGGCGTTACCTGTTTCATGGTCTTAATAATTTATGCTCACTGATTGTAGATTGGCACTGTATGCTCACTGATTGTCTACTAGGGTAAATCTCCTACTGATATATATTTTAATTCCCTTGATAGAATACTGAAAAAGATGATCATGACATGTTTTAATGCCATAACCTTCACAGGTAAACATTCACTTCGCAAAAAAACAGGTATGACTTTGATGGTCTCAAACGTATCGTGATACACAGAAGAAAACGGTTGATCGTCATATGTAGCTGAGTCACAGTCACACCTTAATTTAATTTAATTTAATTAGTAATATGCACCGTATATCTAATTCTAAGACATATTTTCTAATTCGAAATTTCTTTATTTTTAGCATATCCAGAATAAAAAAAAAAAGTGTTAAACCAGCATGTGTACGCAAAATTTTACTCCTTGTTGTAGGAAACAGAACCCTTGTCGAGCAACAACGCAACCAAAGTAACATAAAAATTCTCGTTAGAAAAAAAAATATATCTATATAGGCTCCTTCAAACATTCTCGAAATATAGTCCGCCAAATCGCAAACAGCTTACGGGCATGAAAAAGAGAGCTGACCTTGAGAAGAAAAGTGAATTATGCGATGCCTGCTGATACATACACTGCCTTATTTGCAAATTTGTACATGGGAAAGCTTCTTGTTTGTGATGCCAGCATAAGAGGAGATGCTGCTTCCGTAATGGAAGCGAGCTCGTAGCACAAGCAAATTAAATCTTCTCTCTAAGTCAGGCAGATGCTATAAAATTAATCCGTTAACCAGGCAAGCAGAAATGCACACTGGATGTTTCAATGCTTATTTTTACATTTATATCGCAAAACGCGATGTTGCACCAAATTGTGGACGATGTTCAGGAACTGCTTTGGAAGGAAGGAAAGAAGGAATCGTTTTCGGGAAGAACGTGAATGCCTGGCTGGTAATTTGCAGGGTAACAGATTTTACTTTTGTCCTGTTGCCTTCAATATAAGACCTGTTCCTATGTCGCTATTAGATGCTAATTTATATCTGCAACTAGAATTTCGCTAGCACGTCAGGTTATTTAGTTATTCACACTGAATAGTCTCACAGGAATAGCATTACAGGACTCGTCTGAACATCATCCCAGCTAGCGGGCGTCTGTAGGGACAGCACTGATGAAAGACGAGCAACAGGACAGGATTACTGGAAAATGGGACGTAATTAACAGAAAAGGTCTTTAAATTTGGAATCAGTGGGTTGAACTGATGGGAATGCGCTTGTACGAATTCCAGCAATGAATTGCTTGTTCCCCAATGATTCGTTATCTATGATCAAAATTAGCTGCAGTGGGCAAGAGAAAAAAAAAAGAGCGATGACTTATCTGAAAAGGAAGATGGCTTCCAGAAGTGTACGAAGGCGAGGCACAGTAGAACGAAGGGTGGTCAGTGGAATTCTTGTAGTTCGTAGTTTGGATTCAAAACTACTTTTTCTGCCACCAGTCCTACAAATTATCTTATAATCTCGTACCTATATCTTGCATTCTACACGTGCGCTTGGACGGAAGTTTATCTTGTTTAGATCGTTAGAATTAATTATAGTTCAGTTAAACGAATAGTTTTATAACGTGAAATTTACAGGCTCGCTTGCTCTCCGGAACACCGTGTGCTGGAATACCGTGTACTGGAACACCGTGTGCTGGAATACCGTGTGCTGGAACACCGTGTGCTGGAACACCGCGTGCTGGAACACCGTGTGCTGGAACACCGTGTGCTGGAACACCGTGTGCTGGAACATCGTGTGCTGGAACACCGCGTGCTGGAACACCGTGTGCTGGAACACCGTGTGCTGGAATACCGTGTGCTGGAACACCGTGTGCTGGAACACCGTGTGCTGGAACATCGTGTGCTAGAACACCGCGTGCTGGAACACCGTGTGCTGGAACACCGTGTGCTGGAACACCGTGTGCTGGAACACCGTGTGCTGGAACACCGTGTGCTGGAACACCGTGTGCTGGAACACCGTGTGCTGGAACACCGCGTGCTGGAACACCGCGTGCTGGAACACCGTGTGCTGGAACACCGTGTGCTGGAACACCGTGTGCTGGAACACCGTGTGCTGGAACACCGTGTGCTGGAACACCGCGTGCTGGAACACCGTGTGCTGGAACACCGTGTGCTGGAACACCGTGTGCTGGAGCTGCTGGAAAATAGGTGCTGGATGCGCACAGGGCCGCGCTGGAGGCACTATACGCTAGTTGGGTGGCCCCGCCACTAGAAGGAAAGTGGCCACGGGATCTCCGGCCTTTGCCTACTTAGTGGGTGGGCCGCAAATGGCCGCAAGAGCCCACCTCTAGTATAATGTGTAGAAATACGATGGCTTAAAATGTTTTATTTTGACCCTCGCTAGTGAAGCCTTTGAAAATTAAATCTACTCTTAGTTTTATTTATTATAATTTATTTCTCCACCGTCACGAGGTGTTCTTAGATTGATTTCATCACAGCTTAAATTATGAAATGAATTATACGTTCAGTTCTTAATAATATTACATCTATGAATTTATTACCTAATCAACTACAGTAGGCCCAGTTCCATCACCCACCAAACTAGTTCACCGAACTAGCACCACGATCGATGAGAGTGGTACAATTCTATTTCACATGAAACCTACCATCCATCAAGAAATCCGTGACAAGACTATGAATACTATTGTAATACTATTGTCAGGTTTGTATACGCTTACATTACTTTCAAGGCGCCAATTAAAACACGACACAGCTCGTGAAATAAAGAAACGCGAGTCCTTTCAGACACACACACACAGCCTGCAGGAACAAGCACCATCACCCGGACAGATAAATACAGAAACACAGACACGCACGCTGTTCCCATTACAGCCACGCCTACGCCCACGGTGCAACAAACTGAAATTACAAGCAGAGACAAAACTAAGGCGGTGGGAGGGAAAACTACTTTTTTTTCTTTTAGGGCAAAGAATCATGTTAGGAACGAACACAACAATACAAGTGTCATGTTTTAAATTAGTTACGGTGCGCTGCTCATGAAAAAAAAGTCCATTTTCCTCTTCCCTCCATAGCATTGTTTTATAATGTATATATATTGTTACCTCGCTGCGAGGGTCGTCTGCAACCCTCAAACGTTAATCACAATTATTGCTAAGTCAAAGGTTGTAAGTTAAATATTATACAATACCTTAACATAAAATGCTTCCATTTTATATAAGTAGATGAAAGCTCTCACAATGCTAGCCACGGAGAGAATATAAGTTATTAAATGAACTGAGTGAAGGGTATTGAATGATAAATTTTAGCTGATAATGTAACGGGATAAAACTTGGCTAATTAATTTGAATTAGACAATAGCGGGTACAAAGCTTACTACCACAACCCCCTCCCCCCTGAAAACAGTTATTTACAATCAGTTGATTGTGGCAAGGACACAGTTACTGAATCATAAATATTAATTTCGCCGATCAAAGGACAATAAAATGTTATTTATAGCTTCTTTTATCATTTTGTCAATATTGAAACTTAATCTAGTGATGTAATACGCAAAACCATTTATCTTCCAAAATAAATAACAGCTCGTGCAAAGTTAATCATAGCAAAAGCAAGCTAGAGTGGCAGCTGATTAAGAATATTTCATGCGTATTGCTTGGCAAACGCATGATTAAAATAACAAGCTGTGGTTGATCCTGCAATGCGTAATGCGTCCGTATATATATAGCTAAGCAATTCTAGAGAGATTTTTTACTGTGTTCATGGAATTTTGCCAACGAACTTCTAATGAACTCCTGAGAGGATACTCCACAGTTCTAATTACGCTTAATGTAGCAACTCTCATTTGTCGTCAGACTGACTTAGATGAAGCCTGGAAAGGCTGAATTTCTCCTATATTACTGACATATTTCGTAGGTTTCCCTAATATTTCTTCCGTCTATCTGAGAATTTCCCTGAACTGTTGTCACGTTTCTTACTATTTCTTGAATATTAGTTGCATCTTACGGAAATTTCCCCCGTATTACTATTACATTTTTGTTAGTTTCCTTAATATCAATTTGATCTCCTTGAATTTTCCCCGGAATTACTGTCACATATCTCATTAGTTTCCTTAATATATTAGTTCCATTTTACGGATGTGGTGCAGATCGTACAACACCACTCACTGAACTAGCATCATTCTTTAACTCAACCTGCTTTTCACCATCCAGAACTCGCTTATATCGTTCAACATTATCCAGTCTCTCATTTGTACCATTTTCAAAGCTGGAGTCTTGAGATCAACATCAGTTCATTATTTTAGTAAGTGGTGTTTTGATACAGCTTCATAGTATTACTATGGTATAGTGATGCAGCCTGTGCAACGGAAGGGTAATAGTTTATATCTCATCCACCATACTCTATATAGCATAGTAATCAGCTGGAATTTGTCATTTAATAGCGGTACATTCCACTAGTATTAAATTTAATAGCGGTACACTCCACTAGTACTAAAAGAGCTGGCAGATATGAATGTTCTTTATGAACAGTTTATAGCCTGTCTCTCAACAACTCTCCTTTTTATGAGAGAGCCGCACTTCAGTTTTATTCCAGAACTACAGAATGTACTAGATGAATAAAGGACGAATACGAACTGATTTGAAAAGGTCTTCTGTAACGTGCTGCTAGCTCCTTACAATTTTCTTTCAGCATCAAGTTTCGCGAGAATAATACTATGATATAAATAAGTGATAATTATGAGAGGGATGTGCTAATCCTTCGGTCTGCATATGTCTATGTAAGTATCTTTGTATGCCTTTCCACGCAGAAACTACTAGAGAGAATTAAGCTATCATGACGATTTTTTACAAATGTTAAATGGTAAAGTTGTCAAAACTACTATTTCAGCCCTCTCAGCCCCCCCCCCCACCATCCCCTTCGCGGGTGTTGTAATGCCCTGAGAAGTTCCAATTATTATTTGTGAACGGCAACAGATTAACATATGTAGATATTCCATTTAATCGCGAGCTAAAACTGATACGAGTGGAGTGATCTCACATTCACGATACGAGAAGTCAATGGTTTCTGGAGAGGGGTACATCAGTTACATTATTTATCCATCGTGAAATAATTAGTTAAATTCTTTCTTTGCTAAAGATAGGTACTTACTTCTGTCATTACAAATAGACTTGACTTTAACCATTCGTATGAATTAAAGGTTAACAATTTTTTATTATAATTATTTACGAAGAGTAGCAACTCACAGTTAAACTAACGCACGAATATAGGAACCTAAACGGTTCGCTATCGAATGCATCCAAGACTCAAGAAATTGGATTAAATGATTAGACTAGGGCACTCTCAAAGTGCATACCTCTGCCCAGCCAAACAAAGTTACCGAAAAATGCAAACTGGTTCTGAAACTATGATTTACTTCATACCAGCACCAAAATGTGGCCAGTTGTGCTGTTTGACAGTATTAAAAGCTTCTGTAATTCGTTCATAACTTTCTGAATTATACTGCTGACAAACATTTGACCAATTGTCAAACACACAACAGATCAGCCGATCATCACCAAAATTTGATCATTCACTCTCTGTGATATACCTGACAACTTACGTAAATTTCATGAAAATCCGTTGATAACTTTTTGAGTTATGGTGCTAAGAAAAACTTGGCAGACAAACAAACAAACAGTTGAACTGATTTTCACAAAAAGTTAATCATTTGCTTCTCTAAAGATGCCTAACCATCCCTGTAAGTTTCGTACAGATCCGTCCACAACTTTTTGAGCTATCTGGGTGACAGACAAACAAACAAACAGACAGACTCGACAAAACATAACGTCCTTGGTGGAGATAATAACCAAGGCCCAACTTCAAAGCTAGTCAAAAGAAAATACAACACAAGCAATGCAGTGAAAACACTTTTTTCATGGTAAAAATTAAAACAGTAAAGTACGAAGAAAGCGCTATAAAATTGACAGTTGTTTTATAAGAGTTAACATAAAGAAATTTTCCCTAATTTTGTCTTAGTCGGTCTGGTTGTTTCTCAGTCTGTTTATCGGCACAATGACTACAAAAGTTATGGACGGATCTTCATGAATTTAATTACAGGGAATGTTAGGTATGCCTGCTCTTTCTTGGTAACATAACTCAAACAGTTATGAAATTTGCAGGAACTGTTGGGACTTACGAAAAGCAAGTGATCGAGTTTTGTGATGATCTCTCTTGTCTATTTGCCTTCATGCTTGTTTTTATGTTTGCCAGTGACATAACCCAAAAAGTGACATACGAATCTCCATGAAATTTGCAGGAATTGTGAAGTACGTTAAGAAGCACAAATAACCAAATTTTGATGATGATGGGTTAGTCCTTTTGCGTGTTTGACTATATATTTTTCTTTTTGTTTGTTAGTCACAGCTGAAACAGTTTTGAAATTACAGGAACCATTATCAATGTCAAAAGGCACAAATGACAAGATTTTGGTGATGATAAAAAGCAAAAATATTCTGGTTTCAGAGCCGATATGAATTTTTTGTTTACATTGCCTTGTTTGGCGGAGGTATGCACTCTCAGAACGCTGCTCTAGTTTTCCGGTGGGTAGGTAAGTTTTTAAAGGAAATTGTCCTTTGAATTACAGGATTGCTAGGAAAAAATTCGTAAATTTATTCGAAAAATGATGGCCTCTAAAATACTAGAAAAAGCTTCTCATTTTTACTTTTTTTACAGATGGGTGACTATCAAATTTTCCTTTCTGTATCAGTTAGAAATAGCAGCTATATTAACGTAATATAATTCTTCAATACACATAAATGAGTTATAAAAATTCAGGTCTTAGCTAAAACGTTTAGGACGCCGCTGTTCTTAGTTATAAGAGTTTGAGGCGGCATCTAATAGGATCAGCATTAGCATTTTTATGGAGACGGAAGTTTTAAGAGTTTTATTATTTGAGGATAATTTCGTTGCCATCAAAACGCTTCATGATAAGCAGGGAAATAAGCAGAAGATAAGTCTATCATGTCGAAATATTTTCCATTGGCAATGGTGAACAAACTTATACGGATTTGACAAGATTGGATAAAGTATGACATATAACGAGATGGCTATCGATTGTGTAGGCCTATAGGATCTACACATTTCTCTTGCGTCCCTTCCGATGAATTCTTTCGAAGAACTCTCGCCTGGCAGGAACTGCAATCCTAATCGCTAGATTCATTACTGAGATGGTTATTCAGGAGTTAATAACAAACTAATTACGCTAAGTCGTCGGAGCAGGATTGAGTTCTACAACGCTCGAGGATGAAGGTTTAGATAACTGAAGCCAGCAAATTAGATTTTCTCGATCAAAGCGGGCTAATCGAACACGCCCGCCATAAAGATAACGATAAAGTCAACTTGACCGTACCCCCAACTGGGGAACCCGCGTGCACTGGTTTGTGCTGCAGATATACAATAGACCAACAGGCCTTAGAGCTGTCGACCACAGATTGTCTAGAGCTGTGGCGCCAGTGGCGGAAGACTCCATACCACAATATCTGCGGCCCCCCAACCCTTCCCATTGCTGGGGAAGGCCAGTAAACCCACAGCAGTACGCAGACCGGATGCTGATCGATTACATCAAGCTCCGCGAAGAAGATACCCAGCTGGGAACGACGCACGAACCAGCAACCCTGAGAGTCAAAGTCAGACGCTTAAGTCAGCTCCCAATCAGAAATTTATAGGCGTTTATCCGATGTTTTCCGATACCGCTCACTATCTATTAATAGGCAGCAGATAATTGCCTATCAATTTCCGATTGGGCTGCTACTGCAGGTCTAAGAGATTGAGGTGCAAAAGCTTCCAAATAAGTGACTGGCGCGATCTGCGGTGTAGTTATAACGGCCTTCAGGACGTCCGCTACTTCACAGATGAGCTTTTTGTAAAATTTTGGCTTTGCACGATCAACTTCCCTCTGAGTTTATTTTCTTTTTCTTCTTCTTCTTCTTTTCTTCCTCAGAAGTGTCTATGGTTCTGCAGTAATAGCAATAGCTTATAGAGGGCTGGAGCGTAAGTCGCGGAAGCTTTGAGGGAATGGGTCTGTTAGTCCGTCTACTGCCAGCTATCTATTCTAATCTATACTCCAAACTTCAATCCCCTCGTGCCTGTTCTACACACACTGACGTGCTGATGTAATATAGTAAAAGCATAACTTCATGACTGAACAAACCCGTTCGTTTTCTGTGCGTAGGAAGCGTGATTTTTAATTTAGGCTCCAAAGAATTAATCGGGAAAACAACGGTTACGAAAGATAGGATATTAATGTGAAAAACTAAAATGTTGGAGTTAATCACTGGCCGTGCCGCAAAAAGGGCGTTTTCGTAGTAATAACATTACTGGAGGAGAGATCAGCACATAGATTTGGCGTGATCACAACTTCAGGGTTATCTGAGCTCTGTCCCATTCGGTAATTATCACATACCGTTTACGCTTGAGACTACCTGAAGCGTATTCAGTTAGTGATTGTTGTCCAAGCTGGAAATCAAAAGCTTAAGACTAAAGTTCAGCACAAAATGAAACTAAGCTCATTACATTATCTCTGTGTAAGGGAGCCAATCGAGACACCTCCCTAATTATACTCACCCACTTGATGTAATTGACAAGCGTGCCCCCCACTGGCAGCACCTGGTCCCCCGCGCAGTCCAGCGGCACCACGTCTATGGCTCTGGATTTGTGCAGATCACTGAGAGCAGTGGCGAACAGCTGCACCCCGTCGTACAGCAGGGCTAGTTGCGTCTGGGCGCATTAGATTAAAAGATTAGATTACACAGTTAGCAATAGAAGCAGCAACAGGCTTTTCTCAGAGACTAGCCAAAACCCAGACTCCGGCCCCTTCCGATCTATTGCGCAATGCCTAGAAGAAAAAAAAAATAGCAATAATAAGCAGTCGAATGTCAAACAGTTAGCTAAAACCGGTAGGATGACTATAATTGCTTAAAGTTCTGACACGTTATGAAGGATATTCCCACAAAGCTGTTTCCAAAGCAGTTGGTAATTAGAAGTCGAATAAGTAAGAGGAAGGGTTCGAAACTGCTGAGGGTGCTGCTTCCTGAACATGACCTAACAATTTTTGAACAAGTTGACTGTCTGTGCTGGGACAGCTTCCGACAAAATTCTATTCCAGAGTTTTGCTATGAAATATTTAAAAAAAAACTGTTGACCCTGCGTAGTTGTTTGAAGTTAAGTGTTTGAGTTGTTGGCCATTGTTTCGGAGGCCATTTTCAACAGGCTTCTATTTGTCACAACTTTACCCGTTGGTCTCTTACTCCTTGTACAGCTTGAAATGGTCAGTATAAAGAATGCTGAGAGTCTAAGATTAACAACCTATCAATAAAAATCTTTTATTAGCAAATGTAAGATTAATATTGATTGATCTTATCCATGTGCAGGCACAGGTTTGATCATGTAATAATAAGGGGCTACACTAGGCGTTCGTACGAGCAACGCGCAACTCACTCAGAAATCCTTGTTGTGTATCGGAACGACTGTAGGTGACACACTAGCGACGGGCAGCCCATACAAAGTCCCGTCCAGACTACGCGCACATGTTCCTCAGAACTTCGTTGCTCATGCTCCTTGATCCAAAGAAGCTGCAGTTTTTGTTACTATGTAGTAATAACTTATAGTAATCCAGTATCGATACAACTAGTAATAAACAACCCCTGTAAATGCAGATACTACTTATAGCGTGCTACAGCAATGCAAGTGCTGCTAAGTGAGCTTAGGTTAACATCTTCATACTTTTCTTGACTACGAGGTCGTGCTTTCGAAGACGCGGCAATACAATCAATAAAATTAAACGACTGGCTTGAAGAGCAACTCCAAAAATGATTGACAAGTAAAGGTAACTCGATAACTTTCTGTTCCTCCAGAGGTAGTGTAAAGGGTTCGAACATTTATTTTATCTACGAACATAGACACAGCTGTGTCCACTAGACAAAACGGCGATAAAATGTTTACCGTCAACTCAGTAATAGTCAGTATTCTTCACAAGTGTCGCTACTGTGGTGAAGTTCATATTTCTCGTCAAATTTGCAGTGAAATGGAAATAAGAGAGGCTTAAAAACTTATAAAATGTCAGTAAAGAAACAAAAAAGCCTTATGGAACGCCTAATTTATTAGTTTTGCGGATTTACCTGCTTTGTTTGCAGCCTAAATCGCGCGGAAATATCTTACAAAATGGACACCCGCGGAAACGCACAGAGCTGCTATTTGACGGCAGAAATTCGCAGCGATCAGCGAAAACGCCACATTGTGAACAGATTTTTTTATTTCATCTCAGTTCGTAGGATAAGCAACTAAACAACACTCTACAAAAAACAAAAAAGGCGGTTTTAAAAAGCACTCGGAATCACACTGTAAATACAAATTCGATTTACTTGGCTGTACGACCAACTGGTTGCCCATAGAAAACCTCAAGCGACCTTTCGCCACGTAGGCGCAACTTGTCTGTTCCTAGCAGCAATCTTGCTGCTCGAAGACGTTCAAGCTGCGCGTCCTGAGAGCAAGTATCGAGGATGAATGCCTGGTGTGGCCCCTGCAGTACAGGCAAACTACTGGAAATACTCAGCTGTAAGGGTGAGTACTGAGTACCTAGCCTATAATTTCAGCATTAAACAGTAGCTGATACAGGGAATACAGCCTTTGTTTCGCTGTGAATAGTTATGAAGCAATAATTTTTCCCCTCAAATTAATGATGTCTTTTTATTGTAATACCCTGAGCAGGCGACACGCGGCTTGGATTGTCATTTGACACTGCTTCGAACGACTGATTGCGTTGCTTGCAGTACTACCCGTGAAATTGGTAGTACTAATGTTACCCTTGTATCACAGTCGCGATCATTAAACAAATATCCATTATTCTTGCTGCTTTCGAATTGCTTGCTCCATTACATGGGAATTTCGTACCAGCGATAGGTTGAAGCATCGAAGCATTCTTGTGCTTACAGCCGCTCAGAACCATCCGAACAACCTATTATCGCATATTTGACCTCTCTTCCCTCAAAAGATACTTTCAGCTTTATTTCAAGGAACGCTTTCCCAAGAAAACCGATTTTTCCTGTGAAAGAAACCCATTGGGAAATCACACGCATTTAACCGTAGTCCATAAGTATGGCGAGTTGCGTCAGATAATGTCCGATAATCGGCTAAAACTTCCGGTGAGTTCTTGAGCCAAGTGCGAACACAAAGGCGAGTGTTCTACCGAATTTTTCCTAATAAAAACTGAATTTATTCTGCCTTCCCCGTAGGACTGACACTTTTAGAAAACTTCCATAGATACAATGTCAGAGAGAGAGAAAGAGAAAAATGTTTGTCTTATTAAACATAATAGAGAACACGCAGAGGCTCCAGCCCATTACACATTGGAGCTTTTCGATGGTACGCGCGTCATTTCCGCTACCAACGTAGCCGGGATCAGTGTTCGGCTAAGCAGGTCTGCAAGCGTTCAAGTCAGCCGTGAATGGCTTCTTGAATGATCCGTGTCAATAGTGCTTCAGGTCTCCTCAAGTTACTTAGTACTTCGCTTTGATTTTATTATCCGTCTCGTGATGCCTGCATGGACGGACAGTTTTAATAATGACGATTACAATAAAACGTCTAATTTTTTGAGAGGACCCTGTATTAATCCGCGATTAATAATGTCAGATTACTTGTATTTAAATATTCAGATGTTGCTTATGAAGACATGATCTCATCGTTCTCAACACCATTGCATGAAGCGCAGCAATCTTGCACAAATATATGCATTGAAACATAAGTAATAATAATAATAATAAATAATAATGCACCGAACTGGCTTGCAGACCTGGCATTGTCAGGCAAATAAAAATTTGACAACGATGTAGCAAGCAACGAGAACAATTCATTGTCACAGGACCGGTATGGTGCCTCTCCATAATAATTATGATGATAACAGAAGCTATATTATTAGCAGATACCCGGTGAGCTGCGGCATGTGATTTTGGGAATAATAGTTTATTGGCTTGCAGCAATCACACCTCTCTAATTTGCTGTTTAGATATTTTTGAACACTACGTGGTTCAAATTTCGAGCCCAGCTTTCGTTCTTTGAATAAAGAATTTTTAAATTTTTGCTGCTTGCTATAGAGCTGCCCGATCGTGATCGTGTAATCACCTCCATTGACCATTACCGCCTTGTGTTACAGTAGCGGCAGGTAATAACTACACGTTAGATTCTGCACTGTACAGGACAACCTCTTTAGAAATTAGCTATAGTATATCCTAGCGCAAGAGGAGGGACAAGGGACCTCTTCAAACGCTTTACATTTGACATTCCCAAATCGATACAACGCCAAATGAGTTTCTCTGTGTGATTTTTATCCATGTTTTCGTACTGTATGAGTGGATGTGTTTATACACACATACATTGCATGAATGTTTTTTCAAATGATTATGTTATATTCATAACTCGGCAATGCCCAGGACCTTCATCACATGCTCGCTGCAATCATCGTATTTCAAAACCTTCGCATATCAATGGACTTACTCTAAGGGATTATAATACGTACAATATTTTGTAAACACTGTCTCATTCTCCAATTGTTACTACAGTATCAGATAAGTTTTATACATCCTACGGATTTATTCAATGTTTACCTCATTGCACTTGGGCGACTTACCGGCATAGCTGTAAAATTTTTCAGGGGTGGCTCATCGTCGTCTTCGACGACGTTGTTGCGACTCGATGGAAAAGTTTGCTCGGCGTATTCAGGCAGTAAAGCCGACGACTGAGGGTGCGCCGACGCCGCCGGCACTTCGAATAGGTTTGGCACTTCGGCGAAGGAATATCCGGCAACAATTTCCCCGCCGTAGATCTTCTCGGAATTATCCAGATCAGTTGACCAGTCGCGTATGAGTTGCTGGAGGGCTTTATTGCCCAAGTTGATGAGGCGGAGAGACGTGATGTTTGTGCCGCCATGTTTGAAGTCCTCCATGTTCACCGTATGCAGATCCTGAGCAATAGAAGCTAAGCAGCTCAAAAGCACCGGCCATGAATATCAAGCAGGTCATTCAAGCAGAAAATTTTTGGTAAATGAGAGGATTTCAGAATTTTCCCCTACAATGCGATGCAAACCGTCTCGCAGCAGCAACTTCAAAGCTAGGCCTACACAGATATAAAAAAAAATATACACTATATTGGGCTGCCCTAATAAGCAGTCTTCTTTACGACAATTTTTACGACCCGTGTTTGCAACGGAGCTTCTGAATATACTAGAAAATACAAATCTATCTAAATTAATTGCAAGTTTTTGAGATCAGGAACGGGAACATTCGATAACTTGTCTTTGCGACGATATTGAAAGCATTGGCAATAACACTCATTTGAAGTTCATCGTTACTGTCTTATGTATTTACATGTGCATATCTACGGGGATTAAAAAATATGATATCTTGAATAGGAAACTCTTTGGAAGCTGCGAGTTTCTACAGTAACTGTAGGTAAGTGCCACAAGTTAAATCGTCTCCGTAATATTAATAATATCAACAATAAATTTTATTAAATACTAATGGAGATATTATAGAATATTAGAAATGCTTCATGGTACACAAGTGACTATATTAAAGAGCTAGAATTTGTTGGCTATAAAAACATTGAATTTTGTTGTCTGTCCACCCAAAAAGAGGCAAGAGTTGAGTCATATTAATAATTTTTTTTCAGGCAATCAGGTGGGTTGACTGAGATGTGAAAAATGCCAAAAATTTAAAGCTAGCTGGCCATTAAAAATGACGGCGTTGAATTTATCCTTTCCCCGGGTGATGCATGGTCTTATGCCACGAGGCATCCTAGTTATCTTATAATTTGGATTATGATTTCCTGGTGGGCCTCAATATTGAGTCAATAACAGGTTGGTTGTACGAACATTTGCATTGCAGTCGACTACATGCATTGAGTACAATCCGTTGATTAACCCATTAGCTGCAGCATGCGTGTGATGAATACCGCTTCGAGAACGAACATTTCCGTCCTTCGCAGGTAATGGGTTAACATTTGTACAAACTGACACTGGCGTGCACTTAGCCAAATGTTGTCTGTAACTGCAAAGAAATTATTTATTACACACCATTTCTGAGCTGTCCGTTTTATCAAGATCATTCAGTATTTATTTGGCTGGTGCATCTCATGATCTTCATCAGTGGTGATCTTGATATTTATGATAATGAAGGTAAGTGGATGAAAGGAAATGCTGCAGTCGTCTCGGAAACCAGCAGCCTGTAGCACAGCATATGCTTCCGACGCGACTGCTCTAACATGCAACAAGTCCTCAACCCTAACTGAACAAACGTTTGGGGAGCCTAGTAACACCGTCGCCAACACAGCACTGGCATTCGCTTTACAATAGCGGGCAAGGCAGTAATAATAAATATTAACTAGAGCACTCTGAGGGCGCAAACTTCCGCCAAGAAGTGCAATGCTATCGAAAATTTAAAATTGATTCTAAAACTATGGTTTCCTCTGTATTAGCACCAAATCTGGTCATTTGGGATTTTTGACAGTAATAGCAGGTTGTGTAACTGTCTTGAAGGTCCGTCCGTAACCACGTAACTCCGTCCAACACACAAACCGGCAAACCAATCGTCACCAAACTTTTCGTCATTTGACTCTTGCAACATTTTTAACAATTCCTACAAATTTGATGAAGATTCGTTCGTAACTTTTTGAGTTATGTTGCTGACGAATATTCTGACAACAGTAATCGAGTACACAAGCAGATTAACCGATCATCACAAAAAACATCAGCATATATGTCTTTTACCATTTTTAACACTTGCTATAAATTTCGTAAAGATCCGTTCATAACTTTATGAGTTAGTTTGCTAACCAACATAAATCAAACACAAAGAAACGAACTAACAGATCAACCTAAAATCTGGATATTTACTCTCCTTTATATACCTAACGAATCATGTAAATTTCGTAAAAATCTGTTGGTTACTAACTTTTCATGGTATGATGTAAGAAAGAAAGGATACACAAACAAACAAAAGGTAAGGTTGAACAGATCTTTACTTAAAGTTAATCATCTGCTACTCTTAACATGCCTAACAATCCCTGTAAATTTCGTGAAGATCCGTCCATAACTTATTGTGTTATCTTGGAGACAGACAAAAAGCCAAACAAACAGACAGACAGGCAAACTCGACAAAAACATGACCTCCTTCTCGGAGGCCATAAGCAGCTACTGGATGTCTCACCAGGGACGTGACGAAGTATTGGTGATATGACGTCATAAGTCCAATCTGCTGCGCCTGCTTTAGTACGGCGTGGATTTTGTTGTGGTGAAGTTCCAATACGATGTGTGTGGTGCCCGACATCTTCACTTCTTTGAGCATTTCCCTGTTGGTGAAAAAGAAATAAAATAAACAGCACTTCCTGGCATTTTACTGAAGTACTCCATGTGTCTTTCGTATAGAGGAATTGGTGTGGGAAAGCACAAGCATAATGTTCATTGTTCCCGACAATTTGACTTCATTGAACATTTCTTTGTGATTTTTTTAGGCTGACGTTTCTTGTCGTGCTACTGTGCAAGATAGACTGAAATGTCAGCATCCTAAACAGAAAAAAAAACATGCATGAAAATGCAACCACTTCATCCACTATAAAAATATCTTGATACTCGTTTTGCTCCTCATTTTCTTTCAGTAGACGTATTTGTTTGTTAGCATCGACACGGTTATAAATTGAATAATTATTGTTTGGAAATATTTTCTATGACTTCAGAAGACCTCTCTTGTTGAGCACTTCTTGAATTTTAGCTAGGGCTGTAGATAAGCTTAAAATCTAAGACGTCAATACCCTGTACTTCTTTTTGGCTATCAGGGAAACCGTCAACAAAAATGCAAAATCGAAGTGTGACGTACACCTTGCATACCGCCATAAACTTCAAGTTCCAGCCTGTTCTTCGAGCCCGGGTGGCTGTTTGCGAAAGTTTAGCGCACAAATGATAATAATTCAAGAAGAGGTTGGCTAAGTTTCGCTGCGGGACGCACTTACCGATATTCCGGTCCTTGCGGGAGCTCCTTCAGCGTCACAGAGAAGACGGCGTCCTTTATAAGCTCCTTGACGCGCACGAGGCCTTCATTGGAGTCGTAGATAATAACGAATCGGCTCCATCCCATGGCCTTCAGCATTGAGTTATATGCCTGGTGGAGAAGTTACAAAGGGTTACTTAGAGCAGCCCAACATTGTATTGTGTTCTTCAATAACATTGGATTTTTGCTAGAAATAGCAGAAAAGTGCACAGTTTTCTCAGTTTTACTTCCCTACAAATTTGAAGAGAGATCCGTAGCTTTCCTAGTGACACTTGTAGAGGCGACCGATATGACAGTTAACATATTTTTTTTAAATAATTTTTGTGGCGTGCAGAAAATTGTGCTGCAACGACGCTGCAGCGCATTCGGACGAGTTAATTATTGAAAATGAGGTACATGACAGACGCAGAAAGCACACTCGGTTAATTCGGGTCAATAAATCAGGTTTTTTTTCAAGAAG
Organism: Parhyale hawaiensis; assembly: GCA_001587735.2. Lineage (NCBI taxonomy): Eukaryota > Metazoa > Arthropoda > Malacostraca > Amphipoda > Hyalidae > Parhyale > Parhyale hawaiensis. Next base: position 12,492,602 of record LQNS02007217.1, on the reverse strand, counting down.
AAAAACATTTCGTTTGGCACAAATACTTAAATTAACGAATGACACGCTGTTGCACCGAGTAGCAGGCCTGCTGCAGAGGTTACACACTGTTAGTTCAGGCGAGGTAAGCACATGAACGTTAATTAACATTTTGCCAAACACATCAATAAACTAATGATTTTACGGTGATTCTGTCACACACGAACGTCAGATATTTCCCTTCTAAAAACATACTAGCAGCAAAGCATGCAGGGTTCGGGGAAAATTAATTTCATTCTCCAATGACTTTTCTAGCAAAAATTGATTGCATACGACGGATAAATGCAGTAGTCTAGCCTATAGCCTTGAAAACGTAAACTTTATTAGCTTCGACACATTATTATACATGGATGTCAGGGAAGCATAAATGCTGAATTAATACGCTTTATTACCTTACTGTATATGTACATGGGAATAAGATGCACAATATATTCTTTTGGATATATAGAATCACATATTACATAAATTACAAGTATAACGCCTTTATTTTCGCAGAATCATCCACAGCCAGGCTCTTGCCCTCGGTTTTCCTTTAAATATTAGGTTTTTTTTTTTCTTACTCTGACTTAGCGGCAGTAGCACGGAGAAAGCCGGAGCCTGGGCCTAGGCTGCATTCTGGGAATGGACCTGTTTGTCCATTTATCACCAGCTATTTATTCTAAGCTAATTTTTGCGTCAGTTAAATTCACTGGTAACGCATGTAGAGAGTTGTTACTATGGGGTTCTTAAGGTGCATCGCTACATCTTCTTAACAAACTCTATATTTATTATTACATTTTTTCGTAAGCCCAAATCAGCGGTGAAGTATGAAGAGGGGAATTACTCGAAGGTTTTACTACTCCAATAACAAAATGAAAGTACGCCTGAGCTCTCCACAAATTTTTAAAGGGCCTGGCATAAAATGCTGAAGATAATGCTTTGTTGTTAAACTTTACTTAAGGCAACAAGCTCCTCCGCTGCAAGTTCAAATTTTAAACACTGCCATTATTAATTGTAGTCTCTCCAGCACAGGACTTGCTGAGTCTAGCCAGGGCCTCCAAGTTTGGTAAATAATCTCCAAATTAATACTGCGCAGCCCCGTGTACGTGTCAAGCCCTAGAAGAAAAAGATTCGCATTTGCCCTAAACAACGAAGATGCCGAGATAACAAAGTTCCCGGTCGCTGGCTCGCGATTTTAGTTTCGACGACTGCCAAAAATTCAGCTAGGGAATGGAAGTTCAGAGCAAGTTAGTGCTACGATTATTACAGGTATTGCCGTTTCTGCTGCACCCAAAGGAGAAGCTCTACGTCTTCGCCCGTGGGTCTACCTCGCTGCTTCGTCCTTCTGCGGGGCAGAACCCAACGGTAACGTCACCCGTAGCTAAAATTGATCGTTGGGCCTATTTTGCTTGTTTTAGGCCGTATATCTCAGTAACCCGAACTTTTTTCGGGTCAGAGGGGGTGCCGCCCCCCTATTTTCGGGTAGGTTAGGGGAGGCAAGGACTGGTTTTCCTAATTTTTTCTTTTTTCAATTTCGGTACCGTCAATTTTAGGTTACTGGTGAAATCGGGTTAGGAGCTCTACCCCGTAACCTACTACGACTTCTCTACCAGAACTGGGCGGGGCCTTTTGGTAGCAACCTCTGATTTCTACAGCTTTTCTACGGCCCTCTTTTGGAAGTGTTACGTGCGGTCGTTATTAAAATCTTAACGGGTAACGGCCCTGTGGTCCTTTCAGTTATGCCGATAAAGGTTTATTTTGAATTATCAGTAGGGCCGCACGACCTCAAGCTCCCTTCTTTTTTTTGAGAATTATAAATTATTTTTAGCTAAGAAGATCGCATGTCATTAGCTCGAGTTTTTCGGTCCAAAGACGGCCGGAAGGCTTCTGAGGGCAAATATGGCAAAAAAAAGGCTTATACTTTTGGGCCGCAGGCCGCGATCGCAAGAAATGAAAGGACCGCAAAAGGCCGAGCCCAGATCTGATCGCGATGCATTAGTCTATCTTAGAAGGTGAATTTTCCAAATAAGCGCGATGTTTCTTTTCTTTTTTTTAAGGATTTCTGCTGAATTTCAACAGCAACTACGAAAATATCCCAAGTTTCTATTCACAATCTGAAGTTGAGTTCTTAAATGGGGGAAATAGTGACCAGGCTCCCCTTAAATAGTCCTCTAACTTCATGAATCTTGATTCGAAGCTATTGAAATTTTCACCAAATAAAGCTTAGTTGTAAAACTAGAGATCAGCAAATAATCATCGTTTACTTTTAGATAACTTCTTAGATTTTTTTTATCAATGAAACTCAATGTTGTTTTTATCCTCCCAATCTAATACGAAAATAGTTTGGCCGCAGCTCTCACAGCAGTACACGGATCACACCGCATCATCGTAAATGAACTTCTAATTACTTTCATCCTCCATGCTATTTTTCTTTTCTTCTTGTATCGACTCCACAAAATCCAACGTAACCTATCACTGCTACAACAAGTCCGGTAAGAACAATCTTTATTTAAACCGCTTCACAGCGTTTAAACGCGGTGCTACACCCGTTTAAACTACGATCAAAGTCAAGCCTGTGTTCTTGTTCGATTTTTCCATCATATGTAGAATTTAGAAATTCGGAATGGTCTTGATGGCTCTGCCTTTGCTGGTGCGGGATTATGCAGCTTTAAACAGTCTGTCAACAGAGCTATTCTGTGACCTCTGATCTTCTTTTTACGCTTGCTGGGCTGGTTGGCTGGGGGTTATGGAATTTCTTCCGTTATCACGTCGCCAGTCTACTGTGGTGTATATTTAATAATAATAATAATAGTAATGAAGTGCCCGGCGTTCTTTTTTCCTTAACTCCAGATTTAACGCGAAATAGAAACCTGACTTCCGACAATTGCTATAGCAAACAATCCGACTTTAAGGCCTGTATTCTAGCCTATATTTTAGTGTACTCCCAGTTACGTCACCAAAGGCACGGAGAAACGGTTGGATGTTTTGAAGCATAAACGTAGAGCAAAATACCATGGTGTGAACATTCATTGCATGGGCTGTAGCTTTCCCAAAATTTTGCTGTGGTTCAGTGTAATGATTGGGAATCATAAGGAAACTGGAACTTAGGGTTTGCCTCAAATCTGGGTTTGGGTCTCAAATCTGGGTTTGGGTCTCTAACTGCTTTTGTTGTCTATTAACTAATGTAGTCTACTGAATTTATAGTCATCCTCGCTGTAGCCTCCGCTGTCGAACTAGCTCTAGTTTCAGCCATGCTAGGCACTAGTGCCACATTATCTCTAATTGCAAACTAAATAACCCAAGCTGAGTGGATAGCTCGCGGATCGTGGCTTAGTGTGGCACGTAGTGGCATCCAAACCCAGGATTATGTTTTGTAGTATATAAATGTTTTGTATATGTCATTCGAACATAGACAGCAATACAAAAGTAGTTTTCAAAGTCACAGTCATAATACTTGGTCTCAAATGAATAAAAGCGTGGCAATATTGCGAACAATAAAGGTGTCTACCGTGTGTCTGTTTGTTCGCATCTGGCTCTCTGCACAGGTATAGTAATATCAAATATGAAAAACTATTAAAATAATATTTCGAAATTTGATTCTGAGTTTTTTGTTGGCAACAAAACTAAGACTATAGTGAGATGCCAAAACCAATAAAATATTTTAACCAGATCTTCAGGAAGCACTTAACGGAACTCAAAAAGTGCTTTGAAAAACGTCTATGCTGACAGCAGATCCCGCCGATTCTCGTGCATTTACATCCAAGAGGCAAAGGCTGCAGTGTTTACTGCGACAACAAGACCCTCATTTGCAATATAGATTTTTCCCTCGTCCTGGCGACAGCGCGAGGCGGTAGAAAATTCTGACAATTTGCAGAACAAAAAGTTGAATGCGAAGCGACCTCCTGAGCGCCTCCGAGCAAAAATTGTGACCTTCTTCCAATAATGATTGTTAGGCCAAGAACGTGTCCTACTTAGCTACATCAGTGATCCTTTTCTCGAGTAAGTGATGCACTAAATGGCAACGCTGTTTTTTTTTTATTTTTTTTTGTACTTGCTTGAAGCTTCGCGCTGCGAAAACAGTCAAGCGAGGAAAGAACCGCTTTTATAAAATGGCGATTAGATGGCAGCTTGAAATTTTTATGGAAATAATTTCTACTCATTTTAGTCACCGTTAAATGAAGGTAAAGCTCAAGGCGAGGGCGACTGAAGGCATCACGAGCAATTTTAACTTCCTGTTGCCGTGCAGGGGGAAGCGTGACTGTATTGCGAACACACACATATATATATATATATGGGCGATTAAGATGTGTCTGTGTGTCGGTATGTGAATATACACATACGTTTGTCGGGGCTGCGTTCATGCGCGACTATTGTTGTACTGTGCCGTGGGTGCCAGTGGTCTATCGGCACATGTCCTGTCAGCGGGCTGTGTGTTTCCGAACAGACTCTCGTATAATCACCACCATTATCATTAGGCCTGATCAGAGAGTCAAGGCAGTTAAAGCAATAAAGAGACGATTGTCGGCACATATTAGACAGTACTGGAGGTCAAAATGTATAAAGTGAGCACGTTTCGGCTTGACAGTCGATTCAAGGTGGGGACGTTCAGGGCTGAAACTATGACTCCAAGATTGTCTCACTCAGAGTGGGCGGATCGAAGACGCCTCGACTCCCCTATACTGCCCAAAAATCCTAGGCTAATTTAACAAGAACGGTAACGTCCCTAACTTCTCCTAGTAAAATAATGAAATTGTTCCTGTGATTAGCACTATTGCCGCTCTAATTAACATCTGATCAAAGCTGACTTCTACGCCCCAACAATCAGCGCTGCATTTCTATATCTACCTATATGGCCTTGTACAAAATACACCAAGTAACAAGAACAATAAATTAGTGCAAATAATATGAGTGGGACTCTCATCTCCGTGCGCCTTCGTCGCTTTACGAAAATAAAGGAAACAGTCTACGATATTTGAGGTTCGCACTGATATGTACGATCAGTCATGTGTGATTTAGTACAACAATTCTTCACCAACTCTTTCTCTAAGATTTAGACGTGATATCTCGTGAAACACACAGCCCGTAGAAATATATCTCCTCAGTAAGTTTCAGTCTGCCTGGTAATTAAGGCCAGGGCTGCACCAGCGCTACAAGCGATGCAATGCAATTTATGACTAATACTCTCCTATCCTAATAGGATTACAACAGTAACCAAGAGGATTACTTTAAGAAGAGGGTTACTCTCCTACACACAGCATAACTACACTGCTGGAATTCTTTCATCTCTGTCTCACCTTGGACAGAGTCGATGGGTGGGGGTAAAGATTCACAGAGAAGGGGGGCCTCTCGCCAGGCTCGAGCAAGCGGGACAGGATGTGCGGGACTTCGAAATAGTCGCAGAGTCCCTGCACCTGTTCGCTGTTGCGGGACGACGATGGCCCGAAAATAGCTGCAACCCCGGTTTTAAACATGGCGCAAGCTGGGGGGGGGGGAGAAAATAGGATGATGATGATGATGATGATGATGACAACCAGAGACCACCCGAATATTGATTTCATTGCCATCCTAAAGATCGCTGAGCAAAGTACTGCCCCCCCAAAAAATACATGTCTAGGTGTGCTTGTGCGGCACGGAATGCTGTCGCACTGTCTCTGAATACAGATTTATCCCGCATTAGTGCATGTTGCTCGGCTTGGAGTATGAAGCTGAATGCCAGTAAGACCAGTCGATGATTATCAGTCGGTCTCGGACACTTCTACCGCAGCATCCACATCTGGAGATAGATGACACTCTACTTCAGGAGTCCAACTCATTGGAGACTCTTGGTGTTGTCTTTGACGAGAAGCTTACTTTTGAGCGGCATATTAGCCGACTGGTGTTACGTGCTTCCAGTAAGATTGGGCTCCTGTTTAAGGTGAATTCCGTGTTTGGTGACAGTGAGGTTGTCCGCAGATGCTTTTATGCTTTCTTACTGCCTATGTTAGAGTATTGCTCACCGGTCTGGGCTTCAGCTGCTGACAGTAACTTACTGCTGTTGACTTGTTAGTTCGGCCAATCAGGCTGTGCGCAGATAATGATCTGGTGAAGCTGCCCCATAGGAGAGGAGTTGCCGAACTCGGTATATTTTATAAGGTATACAATAATGAGAGGAATTGGTTGCATTCATCTGTCCCTGCCATCAAAGTCTCTAGGAGAATTAGACGTGCTACGGTCGGCGCGCACTCTTTCACGTTGGTGAATTTTAGGTGCCGATCTAATCAGTTCGGTTGGTGCTTCGTACCCTGGTCTGTTAGGGTATGCAACTCATTGCGGGCATCGGCTTTCGGTCATGTTGGCCTGCAGGCGTTTAAATCAGCTGTTAATGGTTTTTGGTTGGATTTCCTTTAGCAGTGTTTCGGGCTGCCCGGTGTTTCAAAGCGCTTCATTTGGGTCATGCTACCTGTCCGTGGCAGCCCTGGCGTGAAGAGATAATAATGAATGCCTCGCAGAACTTTGAGAATCTTCGGACGAATTCCAGGTGACGTTGCACACATCTCCTCACTTGTGTGGAGTCACGTTGCTGGGTGTCTTCTGTTGGGTCGCAGTTAGTGACCAACGAGAGAACCAGCAGCAACTTATCTGCACAGTGCACGTAACCGCTGACCACTGGTCTATCTGGTATTTTCCTTAAATGAGAATCCTACAAATTTTTGAAATCTATAACTTTCATATCCGTTGTGATTCGAATATGCCGCGGCATTTTGTTGGTAACCTAAACACCATAAGCGACAAATAAAGTTTATCTTAAGTTAAAAGCATATGCACAAACATCACTAATTCATTTTTGTTCTAACAACTACAATGACTTGCTTGCCTGATACTGGGCTCCTGTTAGATCCAAGCAATGCATTGCTTGCTTAGAGCAACGTCAACATTATTGTTGTTATACTTTAAAGAGTTAAGCAGACCTCGGTGTTTCTTAAGGATTTGCAACAAAAAGTATCGCTTATTAACAATTTGAAACTTATAGTTTCTACTTTAGTTTGAGATATATATACCTGGCAACAAAATCCAATTAATGCTGCATAGCTTTCTTGCATAGGTATTATGCACCGTTACACGGGGAATTAAAACCTTTTGGCTTTTGGACAACACCTTTCCCGTATAATTTGAAAAGGAAAACCGATATTTTGCAACTAATACAACTGCGGTGTTATTTGCCGCTTTTAGAATAGCCAGACAGCAAGAGAAAAAGTCAAAGACAAAATTGAAACTTTCAGTTAATAGAACTGCAACAGCCTGCCGCTTTTCTAAGAACGAGGCAGTAAAAGAAAATTCTAAGGGCGAGGGAAAGAATCCCCTACTTCGAGCTATAAGAAACGCCTCAGTGCTTCTCTCTCTACAACTGAGGCGGTCCTTGGTGACAGGAGCATAAAATAAGGGCAGTTCAGTAACTGCCTTGTCGAGCGCAGCAGATATTAGTGTCAGTATGGCTTGCGGCTTAGAAATTTTAGAGTTTATTAAAATGTATATATATATATATTTATTCTGCCGTGGCTGGCGTTGTGTGCGATATTTCCGTTGCTGAAAATATACTTTTTAATACAACATGCTGAACTGAACTGACAACTTAAAAATGTGTTAACATGGCATTTTTAACTGAATTGATTTATTATTTGGCGTAAAGTAAAACCAATACGTTTTGATTCCATGCATTTTAATGTTGGAGAACTAAAAAAGTGGCGTCAATTTCAAACTTATGATAATTATGGCAAGCCTGCGAGCGTACTAAAATTTAAAAAAATGACCATGAGTTGTATGGAATTATCACATTTAGCAGTAATTCTGCAGTCGGGATATGTATTGAAGTATTCATATAATAACAACTTCCTTTACGAGTAGAAGTTACTAATGTGAAAGAGTTCCACTTTACTAACACTATTGTCTTGCGAATTATGGACTACACTAACAATCGATAATAAATAACACTACAAAATATTACACCTATTTCATTTTCTGTTTACACGCACGCATATCTCGCATGTAGTCTCCTTTAGAACGTGTTTTTGTATTATTCTGTACACATTTGTAAACTCGACCTAAGGACAAATTTGTAACTATCATGGCTGGAGGACACTGTTCTTCTTGAAGCCGGTCATACCTAGAGTTACATTTACATGTATAGTAGTCCTTTGTATTTAAAGTAAAGCGGGAGGTTTTGTATTATACCTATTATTATTTTTATATTTTATATGGTATTTATGGCATCACACTGAGACTTTGGGTTCATACCTCATGGCAACCGTTCTTGCGTCAAGAGCTGTGGCTTAGTGCTGCATTGGACACGTCTTGGTGAGCATTATATTTGTACAACAAACTACCACTGAATATTTACATAGCCTTTGGTGAATAATTAAGTTATTATTAATATTATTATTATCACTATTACTACGACTTGAAGTAAAGGATGCAAGGACGTGTACTAAAGATTCAAAACAAAGCATTAAAATACCCCGAGATGACCAAAACGCTTCCAAGAAAAATCCCGAAAAGACATTCAGGGCTGACTTGGATGCCTGTAGACCCAGACGCTGAACACAGATACAGGTAATGAATTCCACGCCGGCACAGTTCTGGGTAAAAGTTAACTACAGAGCTGACGGGTTTAGCACCTAACGGTATCCAAAGTCGAACAAAGAAATGCCACCTTTTAATCAAACCAATACCAGAACTATCGAAACTCACCTCATTTTACAAACGACAACAGTTTATAAATAAGAAACTGTTCTTGTACTAAAATGACGTTAGTAGTATAGTATGCTCCTGATTTAACCATCACTTAAAATGATGAATATTTTCGATAGTTTTAGCACTCATATTTTTATTGGACAGTGTGGTTCAGTAGACTTTTGCGTCTTGAATAATGTTACCTTTTCTGGACGTGAGGAATGCATCATCGGGTCGCACCCTCTCCACTGTGGCGGACAAGCGGCTGTGGGTCAGGAGGCGACGGTTGCCGTTCACTGCTTCGACGGCGTAGCGGAACACGTCTTCTTCTCGCTCGTCCGATCGCTCAAATATTGCGCCTTAAGACAACACAGCCAAATGATATTTCTTATTATAGCAAATCTAGTGGGATATGGATAAGGGTATTGAATTGGAACACGGTGCAACTGGTTGTAGAAAATCTCGGTTGAGGTATAGAGATATGTACTGAAATGGGAAGCAATTATAGATATCAACACCGTCAAATGTGTACATTAAAATGGACTGTTGCTGTCCGTACTGGTAAATCAGAAAAGAGAAAAACGACTGTCATGGAATGGAATGTATTAATTAATCAATGGTAACAGCATAACGGAATGAAATCATAATCAATGGTAACAGCATCAGTAATGGCAGAAAGGGATGAGTGCTCAGACGGAGATGAATACTGGAGTTGCCGGGAGACCTTCTTCAAAGAGACATATACATAAGGATACATTAAGGTCCCTTTCGATTGGCTCGTCGAAGTCGATCTAAGCCAAGCCCATTCGGTTTTACTTGTCCGGTATTGCAGACAGCAGCTTTGGTTTCGTCACTTTAAATCGAGTTACAGGTGTTAAAAGCAACCCGATTATGCTGAGCCATCTGAAATATCTATTTTACAAAGTGAGGTGGAATACATGCAAGGCTCGCACGTCATCGATTGAGGACCAGCTCCTGAAACTTGCATCAGCGGGACAAAGGAGGAGCACCTGCCTGAGGTTTCGGACAAGTCAGACATCGAAGGCTTAACTTTTTAACCCAAGCGAACGTATGCTCAGTAGTAATATAATTAAAGGAAGAAGGATGTGTCTGCTGGAACACGTATAGCTACTGAGCGTTGCACTCTCTAGCAAAAAATATAACGGCAGAGAGAGAAACAATTCGGTGCTGTTACTGGACCAAATTGTATGCTCCATCAACAATGGCCAAGATTCTAAGATCCAACAGGCACCTTTTTCAATAAACCTACCGGAACAAGTTGCAGTAATTTGCTACAATGCGTCTTTGTTCTAAGTATTCCTACCGGATGTGAAAACCTTTGCAGGGAAGAAGCAAAACCTGACATTAGTTGGGCAAAATACAAAGCTCTGCTGCAACACTGGAGGAATTTCCGCAAAGACCTATTCTACCCTCGCAACCGGACAATACGTAGAGCTATCTCTGCTGCAGCCCAAGACTATCAGTATTCGACAAAACATATATTGCATATAATATAAGAGCCTATAACTGGCGTAACACGTTCGAGTCAACAGATTCTCTGCGACGCCAGCAAACAATGAAATCGTTTTCCGATAGAGGGGATCGCTGCTCGATATGAAGATAGACCTGCCGGCGCCGGCAAACGAGAAGTGACAAGCAGGTTTTCTGCACGGGTTTCAATCTAGCAACGTCCCAATTTTGGAGTCTGAAAAAAGAGGCCATATATTGCGTTGTCGACGTTAACTCTGCATTAAATTATTATTATTTTCTATATATTAATACGCTTGTTCCTACCTACCTACCTACCTACCTACCTACCTACCTGCGGTGTGTGTCACGCTTTTCATCACAAATAGACGGAAGGAAATTAGAGATTCGATGACATCGGGAAGCTGGGTATCTATGA
>LQNS02007217.1:12444749-12472883 GCA_001587735.2 Parhyale hawaiensis | reverse complement strand
ATACATATACTGAAAACTGATAACTTAATTGGTGGAAAATCAGCGATAATCGCCTATCATTATGGGCTATTATACACCAATAAATCGACCATTTCAATAAAGAGGCGTCTTTTAAGAAATTTGAGATGGCATGCCATTGAAAAACATTTTAATCGCTCACCCATCGATAATAGCCTATAAAATCCTGGGTGAGCCTATAATTACCGGTGCTTCCACCGAAAATTTCTGACTGGGCCTTGCCTTGATTACCTTCATGATACTTCGGATGAGGTCCAGGTGATGTTATGCACGCCGCCCATCTTGTGCAGAGGTGATGCTGCAGTCCGTGACCAGCGGGGTGGCTAACAGCGAGTTATCCCCACAGTTCACGTAGCCGCTTACAGCAGGTTTATCTGGCACTTTCAGTAAGCATGCGTCCAGTAAGTGTTTAAATTTCGCAGTCTCTGTACCGGTGACATTTCGAATGTGACGCTGCATTTTGTTGAATAATGTCGCCCCCGGACCACGAAACTATTAAAATATTTTGTGGCCATTGCGTCACCACCAGTTTTGATCGGAATTCGCACTTCACAAGTGCGACCATGATACGGTTTGAGTGTCTGGCCTGGATTTGCCAATTGACGTTGACAGTAATTCCTTCTAGAATCTTTCAAACATAAATGATCGAAAAGCGTTCGAATCTCCTTTGAATCGAGTACATTTGAAGTTGACCAAGTCTTTCGTGATAGCTTAAATCTTGCATGCCTCGGATTTTGGCAGTGAACGATATCTGGATCGCCTCGAGGCGCTCTAAGTCTTTCCCGGTGCTTGGCATCCAAAGAGGTGAACAGTACTCAATCCTTGGCAGTATCAGTAGTTTCCATAAGGTGAGCATTGTGCCTGCCTCTCGTGAAGAGAAAGTTCGAAGCACCCATCCGCTCCACTTCTTGCCTACGGTAACAACTCGGGCAAACGTGACCTTCAAGAGTTGCATCATCTGTTATTCTCACCCCAAGATCTCTTAAAATTTGCATTCTCTCGCTTTTGCTCTCATCTCTCGTCGTGTAGGACGTAGATTCAGTAGAGGAAAATTTATTTCCTGATTGCAGAAGTTTAAATTTTGATTCGTTGAAGGTCATGTTGTTAACCTATGTCCAGTGAAAGATGTTGGTTAGATCTAGTTACACATTCCGTACGCCTGTCATTGATTATGCCGCTGCTGATATCCGTGTGTCATCAGCAAACGATGAGGGAGCGTCAAACTTGCATAGATGCCCCATATCATTCATCATGATGGGGAAGAGTATTGGACCAAGCACGGTGCCTCGTGGAACTCCACTAAGTACCGGCTGTCGTTTGGGCACTTTATTATTTATAATTACACTTTGGGTTCGGTTTGTCAGAAAAGCTTCGATCCATCTAAGACATTTTCCACGGATGCCCATATTGAAGAGTTTGAGTAGCAGTATTCCATGGTCTAGTTTATCGAAGGCTTTGGCAAAATTTAAATATGCCATAGGTCGACAATAGAGTCATGATGCTCAAGCAGCTGCAAAGTGATTGAACGTTTATACCGAAAGCCATGTTATTTTGACATAAGCAGGTTATTGCTCTCCAAATGATGTACAAGGTGTTTCCTAAAGACCCTTTCAAACGTCTTCACTACGTTGCTGGTTAGTGAGACAGGTCGATAGTTGGCTGGATCCAAGCTATTTCCAGCTTTAGGAATAGATGAAATAATCGCGTGCTTGTAGGCGAGTGGAATTACTGCATCATCCATCGATTTCCTCCACATAAGGTATAGGGGGTAAGAGATGCTTAGCTTGCACATCTTAAGGATTTTTGCAGGTACATCATCTGGTCCCGCTGCACTGTTGCCGCTAAGTTCGTCAATGGCTAGTTCAATGCTTCGTTTTGTGAACTCAATTCTTGGCATTTCATGATTTTTGAATTTTGTCCTTGACGGCTTAGTATTTCGCTCATTTCCTGGTCATCATCAACAATGGATCCTGTATTAATTATCAGCGGCCCGCTTTTCGATTTTGCCGAGGAATGATATGATGCATAGACAAAAAAAATATTTGCAATTGCTTTTTATTTTTTTGATAGCTTGCTTTGCTGTTTCTTGTTTTTCTTCATCGTGCAATCTTGCAAACTAGCCTCCTATCTCATCTAGCTTCTTTTTGCACTCGGTTTGTCGTTGTATATATATATAGTAACTTCGTTAATTTCTAGCATTTTATGAGTTTTGCTCGCTTCTCAAGTGGTCTCGACTTTTATTAAATTTTCTTATTGCCAGGCTAAGGTGCTTCATGCACTTTTCCAATCAATTGCTTTGAAATATCTCATTGAGGCTTTCATTTTCTATTGAGTTATTTAGAAGCTCGTCCCAGTTTACGACTGCAGCTCTGCATTCAAGCCGTCCCAATTTATCCCTTTATCGTGTACGTTCAAGTCCCGTAGACTGGAGATGGAGTTTATTTGCGAATTGTTCTGCGGTCTATGGGAATCGCGTTTGCCAAGCTGAGTCGTTATTTCAACAAGCCTATGATCAGATAATGTTGTATCATGGATTTTAATATTCTTAATCAATTGTGCGTTTTCTACGAATCTACGAGGAGAAGGTCTAAGACATTTTCATTTCTCGTAGGTGAAGAGATAGATTGGGTCAGAGGAAACATCTTATGCTTCAGGGCAAGCTCTACGACACCAAGACATCAAATTACAGCATATATCTGATCAATGGCGTCTTTGATGACAATTTGTTACTTGATATCGGCATTGCTTACCATTCTGAAGGGTAAAGTAACCTGACTTACAGAAACGGCTGAATTACCTTGATTTTTGCGGTGGCTTAATTTTCCTAACTATACTAGTTCTTAAACGCAGTCGTCTAACCTGATTCTATCATGATTATTATAACACTTTATATAACCTCCTAGCCGCAACTGAGACGTTCCAACAGAGATACCTGATTCTAACCTGGCGTTCATTGCCTAACCCTAACATGCCTCAAATAACCTTAATAAAGTATCTCATCTAAAGCCCGCTGCAGACGTTAGTCTTTTGTCCTGTGCTTTCACTTCACCGCGTTCGAATACTACGTACTGTCCTCATAAACACTGCTGTTTGTCTAGCTAAGGTTTCGTTAAGATGTTTACCGTCATATCCGCTGGCTCAGCAAGCATCACTAGTGCAGTGTCTTCTGTCTTTTCAAATTTTTAGCGAATGTCGTCTTAGAAAGCAGTGCCTTTTTTTTGTTGTCTACTCAGACACCGCAGCGCATTCGAACGCTGTGACGTGAAAATACAGAACAAAAAACTATCATCTGCAGGGGTCTTAAGTTTGACGTAGCAAACATTGACCGCTAAAGCCGTCGTAAAAACCATCGTCGCAGTAAGAGACCTTACAGTGCATCTGGTGGACAGATGTCATGTATGACAGCACTCAAACATGAGGTTCTTCTCATTCGCAGTCTTCTTCTTTGTAATCGTGTACCTTATACGCGTGGGAAACACATCCTCAACTCTGCATTGCACACTGTCAAGTACTCTGAGATTTCAGTTCAATGTTAACCCAACGTGAAACGAAAATTTTCGTTAGGCGCTTCAACTAGAACAAGTGCCTTAGAATGTCAGAGAACTGATGCTATGAGTATTTAATTTTCTTCTTTGTTGAATTTGATGCTTCAGTTCTAAGATGGTCTGAATAATTTCTCCTACAGGGAAATGTAAAGTACCAGGAGTCTAAGGTAAGTTGAATCTTTGGTCCTACAGCAAGTGAACCATTGACATTTCTTCCAACAGATTTCATTATGACTTATGACCAAAGATGGTATAAAATTTATAGTTGAATATTGTTAGAGTTAAGTGCTGCCTCAGGCTATGGTCTTCAGGTTCTCTCAAGACACGCTGATTGAAGCAACGCAGATACTTCTGCGCACGAAACGGACGCGATTCATCTTAACCTTTCCTTAAGTAAAACGTGATTCCCATTGGTTATTATAAACTAAGTTTAAATTTCATACCAAAGAGAGAATTCCCCCTTCTTCCTTAACTCCGCTCCGTCGCCAGCTGCCCTAAAAGAAGATACAGTGAAAAAAAAGATGTCCCAAAAGTAGCGGACTGAAAGATGAAATGCGGTCCGTACGTTCCTTTCAGTGTTGAGAATGTGACTGTATAGTGAAGCAACGGCTTTAGAAATATAGCGGAATATGCTGTGATTGGCACCAATGTCATGGACCCAGAATACAGAAAGTAATAAAAGGTCAATTACTTCTATGTAACGACTTTTTCTAAGTCAGTTACCGGGGAAGCAATTTCTATCAGGATTGTATATGTATTATGGTCTGGGAATTAATTCCCAGGTTCCATGATATCTTTCCGCGAAAGAACAATGTAGAAATGATAGACCTTTAATAACTTTCTGTATTCCAGGTCCATGATATTAAAATATACATCAGGGAATATGCAATCAGCAATGAGATTATTCCCACTAATAGTGTACCGAGGAAAGGTGTATTGGGTTTAGGCAGACCGCTTCCTATATAGGTTCAATTAATAAAACATATTTAACTGATAAACGGAGACTCAGCTTACCCGTCTTTTTCATCGTAAGTACTTCCCGCAAGTATCGTTGCCACGGACTTTTGGGACGACGAGCGAGCCGAGCGTCCGGTCATAAGTTGAGTGTGAGGTTGCACAGTGTGGCCCGATATAACAAGCTTGATGAACCTCGCACATTCTATGAAATTAAGAAATACTGTGTTCACATACCGACTCCAGTCTTTTTAGATTTGTGCGCGCACGAACATGAATGCATACAGCAACGAGTTTTGCAAGAGGGAATTGCACTCTTCCCTATGTGATGGACACTCAAATATTGCTATACAAGAACGGAATGATTCCAGTTAGTCCATCCAAACAAGTTGCAAAGCAGACACGCATTCCTATGCCTCATTCGCCTGCCATTAAGACCAACATATGCCGAAGCTACGTATGCCTGCGCAAGAGCAACTGGAAACGAGGATGGGCAGCTTACACGTCGTTTCGAAATATACTTCAACTCGGTAGCATATCAGTTGCGCAACTCCGCATCACGTTGTGTGGACAAGTGGACAAGACAATAGGCCATCTGCACTACCTGAGATCATCTGCGCTACTGTAAGCGATCTAAAGGCCCGCTGTAGACGATAGTCTTTTGTCCTGTGTTTTCACTTCACCGCGTTCGAATGCGTCGCTCTTTCTGTGTAAGCAAGAAAGACGAACACTGCTGTCGAAGAAGACATTCGTTAAAGTTTTGAAAAGATACAAGACATTGCACTAGTGACAGGGGCTAAGCCAGAGAATACGACGGTAAACATTTTATTGAAACTTTTGGTAGACACACAGTCGTGTTTGCAAGGACAGTGCGAAATATTCGAACGCGGTGAAGTAAAAACACAAGACAAAAGACTATCGTCTGCAGCGGGGTTAACACGACTCCTTTAACAAAGAGTTGTCAAAACCTAACAAACAAGACTGAATCTATTCAGGCATTCAACTGAAAAATGCTGTAAGATCGACACCCACCTATTCTCACAACGTCAGATTTGGCCGCCGTATGAGCCACGGTGCAGAAAAGGCTGCAGATTGCAAGGCATCGCTTCAGCTCCATCTCACGCCTGGGAAAGAAGAAAAACATTTTTTGAATGGAGGGCATCGCAGATGGGATGAGGAAATTGCTCAGAATGAACTATTTTTTCGAGGGCCCGAAATATAGCCCAGAGAATATTGCGAAATCACTCGCCAACCTTCTCAAAACTCTCCGGTATGAGCGTCTTTTAGGGAGAGGCTTGGCATACATTATTAAACGGAAGAACGTGGCGTGAAAATCCCTTAACCGATTAATGCTGACGAGCAAAACTTTTGGCAGAGGATTCTTTTAAGACGAGGCGTGAAGATCGCAACAGAGAACTTCGCCAAGCAATTGACGGTTGGGGCGAAAAAAATTACTTTCCTGGGGAAACGGGAGAAGAGTTTTCAATTAAATGGAAGGCTATAGTCTATGGTAATCAGTCGAAGGAATGCGTTCGCTGTATTGTAATTGCAGTATATCTAATGGCTGCTGGTGGCTATACTCAAGTGGGAATGGGAATACAGGGCAGGTGAGTCCAAATACCGGGATATTTCATTGGTAGTCTCATGTCAATTTGACGACAATGTTCTTATTCACGGAAGAAGTACACGTGACCCAGTTGGGACCTTTAGAGCCCCCCCCCCCACCAGTTTAATAAACACGTGTGGCCCTGATAACAAGGGTCAGGAGGCGGTTTATTGCTTCTGCGATTCAGTCAGCTCCAATTCCATCAATAATATTCTACTGGGTGACTCCATATCTCAATACCGAGTTTGTCTATCAGCTCTCAAATTCAACTAGTCATTTGCTATTTTTTATTGCATCAGTGGTATTCTTGCAGATCGCCACTGGGAGCATTTAGTGACTACTTACATAATACTCTTCCTACGAGCGTATAGTAACTAGTTTCTACAAACAACGACGTACTACTGTATAGCCAATTTTCAGTTGCATATCGAACGGCAGCGTCCAACAGCAAATAAGTGGCAGTACTCATAAGTTCGCACAATGGGATAGAAGACACGTATGTTTTTTTTACATCAGTGTTGAACTTAGATATATATCAACCCTCTAAATCCATAGACGCGAAATGGTTTAATATATATATATATATTTTTTAACTTTTTCTGTTTACATTGTAACTTCATAATGGCATTGTACTTCAGAACAGCATGTAGAATTAAGGTGATGGTGGATGAGTGACTGTTGCCTAGTTTAAATGTACCGCATAAAATGGTAGTTTGTGCTGCAGTTCGAAAATTGAACAAATAGAATTGGGTTCTAAACATGTTATATTATTATTCATAGTCCTTTATTATTCATCGTTTTGTTGTCTTCATGAATATTGTTACGAGACCATGAATCTAATTGGTGATGAATATAACTATGTGAAGAATTTACAAGGCGATGGCAATGACGATAAAAAGGCCGCAGACTTTTTTACTCTTGCATCTAGGTTGCAAGTGGCCGCAAGCGCCCAGCTCTGCGTAACTATAGCAACAGATATACGAGGCTTATGGTCAATCTAAAACAGAAACCCCAGCAATACAAATCTTTCTCAAAATCATTCTGTGCTTCGGCTGGCTAGAGAAAGAAAATTGGCAGGTTGAACAAACCGCTTCGTGAACATCCAACAATAGCAGCAATTAAGCCTACCAATCAGCCCTGCTTTGGTTTCTAAATCCGCCGGGAAAATCATTCACTCCCAGCAATAAAACAGAGATTAAATTCCATAGACTGAGCAAAATAGTCTTACGTGCAAAGCACTCGCTCTCGAATAGGAATTTTGAATTCGCAGCAGCCAAAATTAAATAAATTAAGCACTGTCGAGCTTATTGCTAGTTACACGAAATTTGAGTTTAGCATATTGGTTTCGAGCAATTCCTGTTCGTAAAAGTTTGCAGTCCCCATAAAACGTTGTATTTTTGTTGTGACCACTTAACCACAGCTGAAAAACAGCGAGAAGCTAACAGTAGCTATTATTAGAAGACAAACAGCTAGAGGGGGGGGGGGGGAAATCGCGGCACAGACAGCATTTATCGGAACGTTGCATAAATAATTCTAAGATGGATGATGACGATGATTGCCTGTCAGGGTACCAGACAGACTGATGTTGCTCTCTCTATGTGGATGAAATTTACATAAGATCTGAAAATAACAGGATGTGAAATTGGAGTTCAGAAAGTAAAGAAACTATTACGCATTTAACAATTAGAGTACAACATTGCTGTACTGTAAGTTGCATCGATGTTACTATATAGATTATATTAGCAATACTGCACTACGTCACGACGTTTAGATTTGATATATATGCATATATATATATATATATTAGATTGACCGAGCCGTTGAAAATGACAGTGAGGAATTTGCGATGACACATTTCGTTGATAATACTGTCGTTCCTAACCGATACACACAGGGACCGATTTGGTTGCATTAAGTAACTAAGTAACTATAACTAAGCTATTGGTTTGGCTATTAGATAATTAAATTCTTTGATGATATTACCAATTGATTTGGTTAAATATTTTAATTATGTAATCAAATTTTTTGGTAAAATTTAGTAAAATATAAAAAACAGTAGTTGACTTTATTTGGTTATTCTTGCTAATTACAAAAATAGCATTTGGTTACCTATTGATACTAATATAGGGTCATTATTACAAAATACAACAAGTTATAGTAAACAAATAAAAATGTACCATGAAATAAACATTCGATTCTGGTATCATAACTAATATATTTAGTAATTCTAAACAAAACCTGTCAACTAAAAATCTTAGTTAATGTTACCTCACTGGTCTCTCTGTGTAAGATTATGTAAGGTTGTGTAAGGTTGTGTAAGGATAAATGTTCTGGGTTTCACTTCAGCTGAGCAGGTCAATCTTTCTTTCCCTTAATTTGATGGCAAGCAAATAAAAGACAGTTTTTAATTATCAAGTCGTTAAGCGTTGCTGAATTTAAATTTCTGCCGTGCATCCTATATACGCAATAATACAACTTGAATCGGTCGAATTACTTTTACTTAAGCGAAACCAAGGAGCTTTAATAGGGAGGAGTGAACCCTGCCGCTTTAGGGTTGCCCAGACAGCTTTCCATCCATTCCGACGTGGCTGTGACGCGTTCATGAAAGTGAGTGCCTCTGGCACCCGGCGACTTTAACGAACGAACACACATTTATCTCATTGGTGGAAGTGATGTGGGAGAAACGAACAAGCTGACGTTCTAATAAGCGATTGGTGCATACGGCGACTGGCAGCAGCTATACCGGAAACTTGAGCTACACGGACGAGAGTTCTGGCTCCCTCTTTTCTGTTGAACATCCATCAGCGAAACGGTGTTTCTTCAGGAGAAGAAAGCAATTTTAAAACATATTTACTGCAATAAAATTCTAGAGCTCTTCACACGTTTTTGTAGTTCCACTGTACTCTGAATAAACGACTTACCCCTTTGCTTCTTGGGAAGTGAATAAGTAGATATCAAGATACATGACAGTGTTAAGAGAAGCTGTGGATATCTTCACTGTTTGGAATTCAAAGTAGACAAGGCAAGAAGTGCATTCAAATGTGAGGTAACCATACTCTTGCCATCATCAGCAACTTGCTCTAATTTCCGTCTCTCTGTTTTCAACAAGGCGGGAGAGAAGAGTCACAATTTATAACCTGGTCAATTTATTGCGTTTTTTTTTTTTTGTTCAGAGCGGAGCACGAAAATAAAATTATATAAATAACATGTAAAAACATGTTTATGTTGTTTTATTATTTTGATATGACATAAGATATATCTATATTATAAATAACTATATATATACCAGTATACATATGTCGCAAATTTTATTTATTTCCAAAGCAACGAGGGGAGCATGGATGTTGTTGGGGTGAGGTCTAAAACACGAATGAACAGAGCTACGTGGAGGGGCTAAATCTCAGCTCCTATACAGTCGGCAGATGTGAGGCTAAGTGTGGACAGTATGAAGCGGTACAGCCGAGATTATAATGTTAAGACTGGGTCTGGTTCTGCGAATGTGGAGGGACTCTAATGTTGTGAGCTCGATGGTATTGGAAAAGTCTATGATGGAAAAGTCATTCCTGCTGATGGGAGGGGGGCACGTAGGCGGGGGGCTTCGCAAGTGGTAAACAGATACGACTGGATACACCTCAGCAAATCTTTTCAATTTTGTGATAGAATTTTCTTGGAAGCTTGGGTTCACTCATATGCGACTCTTAACTTTTTTAACGCCCAATTTAGCATCAGTTTTACTGCAGCGCTCATTGGCGCAGAAGTAGATTATTTTTTCACATTGAATTTTAGTATCGCACAATTTCTATTGGCCCTCCCCCTACCGCCTCATTTGTACAATTCCCCCGATGGGCCCTGCTTATGAGTCCTTGTACATGCCACATATAAAGTGGCAGAGAAGCAAAAGGTGCGGCCACACGCCATATACCCACCCTTTCGCAATGCGCTGATAATCACTTTTCGTTAGAATAGCAATAGATTATTACTTCTCTGTATGATATTACGTACAATAATTAATGGAGTCGTTAAACGAGATTGTTAATGAATGAGCACTTCTGGATTATTTAAGACATTCTGTTGGAACACAAATTCAGCCCGAGATAAAATGGGTTATTCATGTTACATACATGCATATATACACCAACTCAACCCAACACGCTCTGCTTTAATGGATCATGACTCGCATTATTTCTCATTTAATTCCTCAGTTGTCTCCGTTTTGTAAGTTGGACTTCTAGTTTAATATATTGAATTCATTTTAATTCGGATAGTAGAAGTAATAGCAGAGCAGAATAATTTTTGCTATAAATAGCAAGTGCGGCCTTGATCTTTGAAACACTAAGCAACACTTCTACGCAAGATCGAAGCAAGCATATTTATATTAGTTCTTGTAGCTCTCCAGTGATGCCAATTAAACTTTTTTTCAGCACTTTTCACAACAAACGTACTTCCATCAATTAGGTGAATTTTTATGGTTAATTGCAATGAGGAACTTTTTCATCTGCCAAATCACTATAGCGTGAGTCATTTATTATTTATTTATATTCTTGATCGGCTTACCATTTCAATTCATTCTGAAGGAAATTATAAACGAACGGGGAAAAACGCCTCACTCTTCATGTGTTAGTTCAGGACCGCCGTAAGTACAATACAAATTTAAATGGAGAAATCAGTGCAATCATCAGAACAAATAATTTTAATAAACATCCATTTGAAGCAACTCTTGCCGGCACTTGCATGCTGTCATCCCTAACGCTGTTCTGTGCACAGTGAAATTGTTTGCTAAGTTAAGACATTTCAAATGAGCATATAGTTTCACATTACATTTAGAACTTTGAAAAAAAAATCCAACTGTTATCATTTCTTTTTTTCAAAACGGGACAAAACTTCCATTCACCTCCAAAATGCGTTTACGAACAACTCTTGTAAGCATGTCGTGTGCATTGCATTATTACCAGCGAAAAGTAAAATTAAGGAGAAAAAATCTTCGTAATGGACTTGGACGCAGCGCAGTTTCAAAAGACGTTAGAATTGATAAGCCGTGCACTGATTTACGACCGACGAGTCATTTATTTTCTTAGGGCCTTTCTTCATCTCTGGAAATCATCACGTCCATGAAGGCATGAAGCATGGAGATACATGCAAGGGCGGAGTGTGGCCCGAAGCTCGCTGTAGTAGGCGAATTCACAAAAATTCTCGTATTCAAGGCGCCAGGCTTACAATGAAGGCATTCGGAGAGCTGACAAATTCAAAGAATTGCTTTATCCGCGTCGCAATGTGGAAACGAGCCTCGCTTTGCATGAAAACGGCTGATAGCCTGGATTACATGGGCAGGCAAGGGATGGAGTGCCGCCGAATAGTGCTGCTGCAACACGCATTAGAATGCGCTGCGTCTTGTAGTCGTCCGAGAGGTCTCGGTTCTGAAGAAAATGTCTAACCTGATGTTTCTCTTGCTCAACTTCTCTGACTTCTTCAAATTGGAGCCTAACAGCCTGCTGAGGCGCCCTAAATATGTAAGTAAGGTGCAAGCGTTACAACTGGAACCTTGTAATATTGTGAGACGCCTGAAATCGAAGTTGTACAATAAGTATTGCAACTAGAGCAGTGTAACCTTAGGAAAAGATTGAAATCTAAGCCGCACGTCAAGGATTGTAACCTTAAGAAAATCCTGAAATCTAAGCCGCGCGTCAAGCCTTGTAACCTTAAAAAAAGCCTGAAATCTAAGCCGCGCGTCAAGCCTTGTAACCTTAAGAAAACCCTGAAATCTAAGCCGCGCGTCAAGCCTTGTAACCCTAAAAAAAGCCTGAAATCTAAGCCGCGCGTCAAGCCTTGTAACCTTAAAAAAAAGCCTGAAATCTAAGCCGCGCGTCAAGCCTTGTAACCTTAGGAAAAGCCTGAAATCTAAGCCGCATGTCAAGCCTTGTAACCTTAAAAAAAGCCTGAAATCTAAGCCGCGCGTCAAGCCTTGTAACCTTAAGAAAAGCCTGAAATCTAAGCCGCACGTCAAGCCTTGTAACCTTAAAAAAAGCCTGAAATCTAAGCCGCGCGTCAAGCCTTGTAACCTTAAGAAAAGCCTGAAATCGAGAAGCGTATCCAATAGGTAACTAGAGCCTCGGAAATGGCGAAATATTCCTGAAATCTGAGGACGCTGAAATAACCGAGAAATTCGTCATTATTGCTATTTTATGGCCGCCCGCCTCTTGCCTTATTGACAGACCTGAGCTGCAACCCACGGACCATACACGTGTATCATACTATGTAGTAGTTGATCTAAAACACTGGATTTTGATTGTCAAAAGAACTAATTATATGCTTCATGTATTTTTAGCATGAAAACTTGGTAAATTCATAGTCTGGTAAATGCACTGATATATATACATTTATATATACACTTTAATCGTTAGGTAAGTTCAACGCATGGCAAATTCATCACCTGGTAATACAGTATCATTCCCTAACTAGAGCACTCTGAGAGCGCATACCTCCACCAAGCAAGGTAAGGTTACAGAAAGATTCAAATTTGTTATGAAACTATAATTTTCTCTTTATCAGCACGAAAATCTAGTACATTGTGCCTTTTGAGAGTTATAATAGCTTTTTTTGTTATTTTATTGAAGATCCAGCCTTAACCCTTTGAATTATGTTGCTGACAAATAGTCTGACAAACAGTAGTCAAAGAGACAAACGGACAACCGATCATCACCAAAATTTTATCATTTATGTCTTTCAATATTTCTAAACATTCCTGTGAATTTCACAACGATCCGTTCATAGCTCTTTAAGTTATATTGCTAATATACATAAAATCAAGCACAGAGCCAAAAAACAAACGGATAAACAGGTTATCTCGAAATCTGGTCATTTACCCTTCGAAATACACATAGCAACTTTTTTATGTAAATTCTATAAAAATCCGTCCATGACTTTTTGAGTTACGGTACTATCAGAAAAAAGGAGACAGACAAACACATTAATGGTTGAACGGATCTTCATCAAAAGTTAATCATCTATTGCTCTTAACATGCTTTATAATCTCTGTATTTTGTGTCAAGATCCGCCGATAAATATGAGTAATATTGATGATAGAAAAACGAACAAGTAGACATAACTTCCTTGGCGAAGGTCGTAAATACATCACCAGGAAAATGCTAATGAGTACACATTTGCTTTAATTCAAAGTCTTGTTTCAAGTTTGAGCTTTGACCATTTGCCCATCCAATGGGTGTTAGAAAATTGAAGTTTCGCACAAGAGGATACTACGAGGCAGCAAAATTCTGGTACCTCTTCGATTTTATTTAAATTACATTGCTCTTTTAGCAGCTTCACTCGTCATAAAATGGATAAAAAAAGGAAAAGAAAGAATGCCTAGTTTAGTGTACGACTTCACCTGCGAGAGGTGGAGATGCAAGTGCTGAACCAGCAATTTTGGTATTTTTCACATCTAGGCCAACCCCCCTGACTCCATGAAAGAGATTGTGATGATAGTTCAATGCCTCCTGGTAGTTTTTGGGTGGAAAGACATACAAGTATAGACACATACAGAGCGAAAGCATTATTACCTCTCTCACTTCGTTCGGGGTTGATAACAGTGCTCAGGTACGCATTTGATCTCCTGGTTATTGTAATGGCCTCGCGATATTGCAATTCTCGCAAAGGTACTTGGAAGCCTTAGGCTTTTAACGAGTCCATTTCTGGAGATTGCAGTTACTGACAGCGAATCTTCTTCAATGGAGAGGAACACTAACGACAACAGGTTCGGATAGCCGCTCGATTTCCCATACTCGCATTGGAATACTTGTTGGAATATTACTATTGAAACCTCACAGTCTTACTAACATCGTGTATTGATCTTCGTGAACGGAAAAGGCAGGAGACAGTAAGTGGGGCAGCCACCCATTCACTCTCCTTAGTTAGGGATTGGAGTTCGAACAATGAAATTTTCGGTCATGAACAACTTTAGGGAGCACCTTAAGGACCATACTCTTAAGGCGGAAAATCGGTATCTTCTTGACCGTTGTCCATGCTGCAGCTCTGAGTTAGAGTGCAATTATATGCACCTCAGCCAATTATGTACTTCTCTCTGTACACAGCTTTTGATAATTTCGATGCTAACTTGAGCGTTATTTCTTGTGAAAATATCAATCCACATCCAAAATTATGGTAAAAGTTGATATTNGTCAGAGTGCAATTATATGCACCTCAGCCAATTATGTACTTCTCTCTGTACACAGCTTTTGATAATTTCGATGCTAACTTGAGCGTTATTTCTTGTGAAAATATCAATCCACATCCAAAATTATGGTAAACGTTGATATTTTGTAATTGCAAAAGCTGGTACTGTTATTTTATTTCAGTGAAAAAAATATACGCAATTTCAAGCTTACTCGGACCCATTAGTTCATCTAACTTGTTATACCTGTAGAGAACAAGTGGGTTAGTTCAGCTCACTAGTGCTACAAAGGCCAGTCTCCGTTCACTAAACTAGTAGATGCTCTCATGGGCAGTAGTGCAAGTGTACCCTAGATTACTATAAATCTATGAGCTCAAGGCCGAATGCGCAGCAGCAAGCAGGCTAGGGTCTAGTGGCAGTAGACGAAAGAGGCTGCCTCACAATGAACAGAGTGGTTTTAGTTATAAATATCTACTGGTCAAAGTTCACTTCTCGCTGCGCTATCAAGGTCTGCATGTTCGGGTGGCAGTGTTGCCATCATGAGTGCTACCATACACGACACCTTGTCAACCCTATTTACCTCGGGTAAGTCGAACTTTGTACAACCTCTTTTCATTCAGTGGGGAAATTGGAGTATCAAACAGTTGACATAATTAATGCGCTATTGCAATATGATTTTAACAAGGGCTGTTGACACGGAATGTTGTTGAACTTGACAAAAAAATTAAATGCTGAAGTTATCAATTGTGCAAGAGATTAAAATCCCAAATTTCTAATATTATGTTCAATTCGAGCAGCCGACGATGCTACAGCAACATTTCGTTAATAAATTGTCAATGAGATGAGTTCGCTATAAAATGTCGTGAATAGTTGAAGATTAAGGGACAGATATGTAGATTTACCTAACCAGAAATATCTTATTTACTGAGATGGGCAATTGCGGCCACCTGCCTTAAGAGCAAAAATAGGCAGGTTACCGCAGCCCCTCCGGCCATTTCTGTTACTATTATGGTTGGGGAGGCACGTGGCCGCAAGAGACTGACATTTGCCCACCTTTTGAAATAGGCGTAGATACGGCTTTTAAAGCAGTGTTGCCATCCTAGGGGTAAATTGCCCCGTTGGGGTAATGCAAAGTCAACTTAACTGTACCTCCTACTGGTAAACCCACGCGCTATGGTTCGTGCTGCAGATATAGGCCACGTTAATATCGAAAAATGACATCATCAACTTGATGGCCGCGAGAACTAAGACATAACATCGATCAACGCTACTGACCAGTGTACGGCTGCGGTCAACTACAGATTGTCATATGTTATGGAGTCATTGACGGAAAGCTCTTATGCAACGACCCGTGCCCCCCTACACCCTCCCCATTTCTGGGAAAGGTAAGTACCCCCACGGCAGTTGTGCATATAGCAAATGCTAAGTCAGCAGTGCCATCAGCCCAGCCCTCTATGCTGCCGCTAATAGCGGACTCTATGACCTGTCCATTTTACTCCATAATGGAGAAGAAATCGATGCTGCCGAGTATACATGTTCAATGGAGCAACTGATAACTGCAGCATTGTTTCTCGAGAGAATCGCTTCGAAAAGGTTGGGAAAGGTTCTTCTAAAGCCTGGACACAATCGAAATGGACGCGGGCCATCTCACGTCCCGAAAAACAACAAGAACCTGTGCTGCGTTAAGGATTTGAGAAGCTTCCTCACCATTTTCTTCCTTTGGTGACCACACAACCGAGAGTGGAAGAGACGTATCAAGACCAGCAGGGAATCTTTCGATTTGGTTTTCTCATCTTTTTGTTTCTTTTTGTTCCACTGGGAGAAAACTACACTAAGTCGCAGTTGCGTGTCGTAGTAAAAATTTTTTTCAATCTGTCTTTAAAAACGGTTATTTGACCGTTAAACCTCAAATTATTATTTTGGTCCTAACGTATATAGCCGTCAAACATGACGGCAATAATTTTCTACAGAACTGGGATTCGGTATTTTTTCTGTACCGCCGTATCGGTATTCGGTAGTTAAAAAACGGGTCAGTCGGTTCGATATTTTGATATTTAAAAAAACGAATGATTTGGTATTTTTTCGGTATTTCGTTCGGTATTATTATTAAGACTTCGTGCCCGGGCTCCCACGGACAGGAAGCATAACCCAAATGAAGCACTTTGCAACACCAGGAAGCCCGAAATGCTGCTAAAGGAAATCCAACAAAAAGTCATTTACAGCTGACTTGAACGCCTGCAGGCCAACACGACCGAAGCCGATGCCAGAATGAGTTTTAAACCCTAACAGACCAGGGTACGAAGCACCGACCGAACTGATTAGTTCGGCACCTAATATTCTCCTACGTAAAAGAGTCCTCACCGCCGGCAGCACGTGTAATTCTCCTAGAGACTTTGAGGGCCGGGACAGAAGAATACAACCAATGCCTCTTATAATTGTTCACTTTATAAAACAATGAGAGTTCGGCCACCCTCCTCTCCTGTGGGACAGTTTCACCAGATCATTATCTGCGCACAGCACAGAATAGAAAACTAAAGTCTAATTTTAGCAGTTATTCTCATTATGTTGAGATTATGTAGGGAATATGTTCAAAACTGCTATTCTTGAAGCACATTTTCCTGTGCAGAACAATGGTAGGAAACTCTTAGGGGTACCGGAAAGTCCGGTCCAGTTAATGTTAGGAATAATAATTGATATAAATATTACTGACAAGTCTTAGATCAACGATATAGTCACCATCGTTAGATGTAACCTTTGTTTGACATCTATTTGGGAGCTTTTTAATCCTCCTTTCAAACAAGCAACGGCTTTGCAAAAATGAAGGCATTAAACTTCGCTTCTAAACCTCATGACCATTTTTAAATCTTTTCCACTCCTGAGCGGAGCGAAATAAGTGAAAAATCTGATGGATCAAAGTCTGAAATCCGATAATTTTTGTGGTCAGTGAAGTTAGATTAGGTGCGTTAGGCTGAACTACGTATCTTAGAATAAATATCGTGTGAGGGGATTGACCGCTTGCGTTAGGTTACACAACTTGTACTACGGAGACTGGGTGATTGTTATAAATGACTGAGTTAGTCAGGATTAATGAAGGGTATCAGCTTAAACAGAATTTGTTAGGTTAGTTCATTCAAACAAAATGAGTATTGTAAGAGTAGCTTAGCTTTCGAACAATTGAGAAAGAGAAACCATTTATCAACTAGAGCACTCTGAGAGTGCATACCTCCGCTAACTAAGTCAACAGTAATGAAATATTCAAATTGGCTCTGAATTTTCTTTGAATCGACTAATCATTTGTGCTTCCTGATAGTATTAACAGTTTCTGCAATTTTTTGAAGATCCGTTTATTACTATTTGATTTAGGCCGCAAACAAACATCATGACAAGCATAAGCCAACCATGCAAACGAATCAATCGATCTGCACCAAAGTTTAATCATTTATGTCTTTTAACATTGCTAATAACTACTGTAAATTTCATAAAAATCCATTGAAAACTTTTTGAGTTATTAAGCAAACAATAATAAAATTAAGCACGACAAACAGAAATACAAACAGAGCATCACAAAAATTTGGCCATTTACTCTTTGTGATATGCTTAACAACTCATGTAAATTGTATAAAATTCCGTCCGTAAGCTTTTGAGTTATGGCATTAAGAAGAATGAGGCAAACAAACGAACAGACGGATCTTCACAAAAAGTTAATCATCTGTTCCTCCTAACATACCTAACAATCCCTGTAAGTTACGTCAAAATCCGTCCATAACTTTTTGAGTTATCTTGATGACAGACAGATAGACAGACAAACAGACGGAGGAACAGACAGACAGACAAACAAACCCGACGAGCACATAACCTCCTTGGCGGAGGTACCCATGGAATTTCCACTGGTCCCGCTAGTGAAACAATGAATGAAGTAATGAAGGAAAATATGTAAGTACTAATAAGAGAAATAATGGAGGAAAATGTAGGAAGTCATGAGAACAGTAGAGACTTATGAAGGAATATAGAAGGCAGAGACGAAAAACTAAAAATGAACGTAATGGAAGAAGCAATGAAAGAAATAATGAAGACCTATCGAAAGAGATGAAGTGATGACGAGATGGAACAAGTGCTGAAGGAAGTCATGAAAGAAGAAACGAGGAGAGTAACAAAAAAATATTGCCGTAAGTAACAAAGGAGTAAGGTATGAAGTAAAGAAGGAAGACATGACAATATAATGAAGGATACATGGAATGAAGTACTGGAGTAATATATTTTACAAGCACGTTATTATTATAGTGATCACCTCCGCCAAGGAGGTTATGTTTTTGTCGCGTTTGTCTGTCTCTTTGCGCGTTGTCTATCTGTCTGTCTATTTGTCTATCAACCAGGATTCCTAAAAAATTAATGTACGAAACTATACGAACTTTACAGGGATTGTTAGGCATGTTAACAGTATCAGATGATTAATTTTTGGTGAAAATCCGTTCATTGGTTTCTTTGTTCCTCTGCCTATTTTTTCTCAAGGCCATAACTCAAAAAAATAAAGTTGGATTTTCCCGAAATTTACATGAGTTGTTCAGCATATTGCGAAGAGTAAATAAGCAAATTTTGGGAATGATTTGTATGTTTATTTGTTTGTCGCTGTGTTTGATTTTATGCTTGTCATCATAGAGGCTCAACAAATTATTTATGGATATTTATGAAATTAACAATAGGTGTTAGTACTGTGAAAAGACATCGTTGATTTTGGTGATTATCGGTTGGTCCATTTGTGTGTTTGACTTCTGTTTGTCATACTGTTTGTTAGCAGCATAGGTGAAAAAGTTATCAGCGGATCTTCACCAAAATTCTAGAAACTTGAAGACTATAAAAACGCAAATATGATTGGATATTGGTGTTGATACAAAGGAAATACCGTGTTGGTTTCAGTTTCAATTTAAATTTTTTCAGACTCCTATTGATAACCGTTTCCTGTTCTCTCTCGTCTTTCCTTACTTGCTTTTCCCGTGAGCGTGGGAACACCCTCGTGTATGGGTTTCATGGGTTTATCGACTTACTGTAAGTCCCTTATTTTTTTCTTTCTTCCTCTGTGAAATGGTGTTGAGACAAGGGAAATAATTATTCAAAAACCAACTTCAATGTTTCGTTAACGCTGCCGTGCTTGGCGGAGGTATGCGCTCTCGATCAAAGCGCTCTCGTTTATAGTGAGATTAAGTAAGGAATGTTTTAAAATGCTGTTTTTGAACATTTTCTTTTTTCAGAATAATGATAGATAACTATTATGGGTACCGAAATGTCTTGTCCCGCTTTTGATAGGAATAATAAATGAAATGCATAAGGAAAAATCTTTATTGCACAATAAAATAGTCACGATTATTAGATACATCCTCTGTCCATCTATACTTGGGAGCTTTTCATTTCCCCTTTCACACGAGCAACATCTTTGGAAGAAATAAAAAAATTAAACTCGTTTTAACCGCACGATCATTTTCTTATTTTTATGCTCGAAAGAACAAAATTTAAGTTACAAATCTGATGGAATAATGTGAGAAATTACATAGTCAATTTTAGCCGTCGGTCTTGTCTAGTTAGAAGGCACATATGACCATATTTTGACGCTGTTACAGAGTGTCTCATAGTTTCAGAACCAAATTCAGTTTTAGGTTATTGATCCCTTGCTTGGCGGAGGTATGCGCTCTCAGTGCTCTAGCGTACATGAATATCTATATTAATCTGCATCTATTAGATACACACTAAACGGCTTGTATTCGATACTATATATCGTAATGGCCAATAACTCATGCGGGTATATCATCTGGTGACTAATTACTTAAGCAAAGGAGGTTAATTGTATTTTCTTTGAGTTTGTGTGTTTTTCTGTCACCAAGATAATTGAAAAATTTATTGGCGGATTTTTACAAAATTTGCAAGGAAGGTTAGGCATATTAGAATGAATAGATTATTAACTTTTGGTAAAGACTTATCCATCCGTTGGTTTGTTTGTCTGTCTTTTTTCTTAGCAACAATAGCCAAATCTTTGTAATGATCTGTTTGTTCTTTAGCTTGTTGGTCTCTGAGTTGAATTTTACGCTTGGTAGCAAAGTAACTCAAAGTTATAAACGGACCTGTATGAAATTAGTACGAATTATAAAAAGTATTGAAAAATATAATAATATTGATTGATTTTTGGTATAGATCGTATAATGTATTTTTTTTTGTTTTTACTAATGCTTGTCAGAATATTTGTCAGCTTTTTAACTCAAAAAGTTATGAAAGATTTCTAAGAAAATTAAAAATGCTGCTATTACAGTTAAACGTCACAAATGATTAGATTTTGCGTTAATACAAATGGAATTAAAATTCAGAACCAATGGGAATTTTATGATTACCGTTGCCTTGCTTAGCGGAGGTATGTGCTCGCAGAGTGCTGTAGTTGTGTCGAGTTTTCTATCGATCTGTTTGACTATCAGATAAATGCCTAACTCAAAAAGTTACGAACAGATTTTTATAAAATTTACAGGGATTGTTAGACACGTTAAGAGGAACAAATGATTAACTTTTGGTGGAAATCCATTCTACCATTGAATATTCATTTCTTTCCCTCTTTTTCTTAGCATCGAAATCCGAAAAGTTAGGGACACATTTTTATAAAATTACACGAGTTGTTTGGTATATCACAAAGAGTAAATGACTAAATTTTTGTGATGATCTGTTTGTATGTCTGAGTGTTGCCTCTGCGGTTGATCTTATATTTGTTACTAAAACACCTCCAAAAGTTATTTGAAGGTATTTTTTTTTGAGATCACAGGAATTGTTAGGATCAATATACATAATTGATCCAATTTTAGTTATATCGTTGGGCACTTTTTGTGATTTAACTCTGAAAATAGGTGGAATGACTTGGTGTCGATAATTTTTCCCACTTCACTTTTGGAAGTGGGATTTGTTGATGTTGATTTGTTGCTTTGTTTTCCCTCTCTTCCTTGGGTATCACACACCGTCGACTCTCTATTATTTCACTCGGTAGACGCCTATTGACTTCCCTTTCTGCGCCGAGAGTTGCTGTGGTCGACAGTAATTTGATGCTCGCCTGCGCCGCATGAGACTCGATGTGCTAATTGTTCAAGTGTGCGGTGATACCCCTGGCCCCATGACCGTCCTGTATAGCTGATTTTACACAGCTTACGGGCAACAGGATTTCCTGAGATGGCGCGACTTTGAAACTGAGTCTTGGGCCTTGAATTTCAAGTAATTGTATGTAGATAATATACCTTACAGAAAATATAATGGGTGAATCTTGAAACGTAGGACCCATATCTGTGTAACTGCAATCCTATATTCAAGTATGCCAAAACAGTGTAGCATAAATAGACTCATCCTTGCTGATGCTAAAATTATGAAAGGTGAATTTCCAATTCATACATCTCAGTCTAAGACAAACAGACATTATAATCTTTACTAGGGGCTAGAGCAACGTGCTTGGCGCCCTTTCAGCAGTACGAGATACTAACTAGCCACGCACCTAATTTTGTTTCGAGCCTCCATTTAGCTCGTTGGCCGCAGCTCCAGGGGGCATGGAACCGGCAAAGCCTAAAACCGGCAAAGCCTGGAACGAAATATCTTCCATTTGGTTGGCGTGGTGGCTCTCTGTTCCAATAACTGCGTAAGGGAAGCTGGCACCATATCGCCCTTGCTGGTGCGCGCTCTTGTGCTAATGAATCCAAATTGATAGAGGTAATTTACATGGAAAAGCGGCGAGAATTTGCCAAGAGGAAGTGGGTCGCTGGAGTCTCAACTTGGAGGCAATATTGCCGCAATTGAGATGATTAGCGCAGTGGAAATACGAGTATAGTTTCTGCTGGACAATGTCCGTAGACCAGTTTCCTCTTCGGAATTATTTTGGCATTGCCCATAGGAATTGAAAATAGAATTATTTGGGCCGGGTATTTGTGGTAGTTCTGATGGGAATAACTTGGGGATATTTTAGCAAAGATATTCTAGGTAGCTCTGAGGAGAATGTGGATGAGATATACTACGGCGTATTATTTTGGCAGCTCTGACAGGAACATATGGTGGTATATATTTGAAAAGGTATGTTTTTTAGTTCTCGTTTTGGGAGGGTTATCTTTCCTTGTTCTAAGGGGAATATAGGGGAGGATATTTTCCGAAGCTATTTTTGTTACACTGATATTTCAGTAAAAAAAGGCGACACAACGACATATTTCGCGTACGTAGAAAGAAAGCTTAGTCGGCACAATAATATGATTCTTCAGAATTAAAGTTGCTTTATTTTACAGGAATCTGCACTAAATAAGAGTAGGTACGTAAAATTAACAAAAGTAAAAGAGCCACGGGTTACAAAGGGACTGAACAAAGAAGCTGCAAATATAATCACGTTGGTTGTCACAGAAAATTCTGACCCAGACGAACAAACGCTTAGTACTCTCGGCACACAACATACTCAAGTCCTCCCACTAATAATAGATAAATTAATACCACTTAAGCTCATCACTATATTGCTCTTGTAACGTTCGCCTACTGCTACGCTGTAGCTCGAGGTGTGCACATGTGTGACTGAAGAGGGGTTAGAGACGATGCTAGAGAAGAGGGGTTAGAGGCGATGCTAGAGGGGTTGGAGACGATGCTAGAGAAGAGGGTCGGAGACGATGCTAGAGAAGAGGGGTCCTAGACGATGCTAGAGGAGAGGGGTCGGAGACGATGCTAGAGAAGAGGGGTTGGAGACGATGCTAGAGAAGAGGGGTCGGAGACGATGCTAGAGAAGAGGGGTCGGAGACGATGCTAGAGAAGAGGGGTCGGAGACGATGCTAGAGAAGAGGGTCGGAGACGATGCTAGAGAAGAGGGATCGGAGACGATGCTAGAGAAGAGGGTCGGAGACGATGCTAGAGAAGAGGGTCGGAGACGATGCTAGAGAAGAGGGGTAGGAGACGATGCTAGAGAAGAGGAGTCGGAGACGATGCTAGAGAAGAAGCTCGGAGACGATGCTAGAGAAGAGGGTCGGAGACGATGCTAGAGAAGAGGGGTCAGAGACGATGCTAGAGAAGAGGGTCGGAGACGATGCTAGAGAAGAGGGTCGGAGACGATGCTAGAGAAGAGGGTCGGAGACGATGCTAGAGAAGAGGGTCGGAGACGATGCTAGAGAAGAGGGTCGGAGACGATGCTAGAGAAGAGGGGTTGGAGACGATGCTAGAGAAGAGGGGTCGGAGACGATGCAAGAGAAGAGGGGTAGGAGACGATGCTAGAGAGCCGCAGCTGCTCCCCTACTATGGACTAGGTTTGTTTGAAGCCATTGTTCGGCAAACTTACAGCATATATCTGGAGGCAAGCAAATTTATTACGAAGAATACTCTATTTAGATATTACTTTATAGGTTCAGAATGTTCAGACGGATACATCATTATAAACAATCCAAAAGCTGTGTTGTGCCTAAAATGATGCATCCAAACCAAGAGGCTGGAAGTGACGTGACACACTATAGAGTCAAACTGCGCGCTGCCCTTTACTGACAAAATCATCATTTATGATTACTTTGATAATGCTATTTCTAAAAGAGTGCTTTTTCAAACGCCCAGTAAAGGGTTAAGTACATCACTAGCTCCAGCTTCTCTTCTGCCTTCCAATTGTCGCCAGAAGACTCGCAAGTGGAGCATCTTTGGAGCCGTGCGCAAAAGAACTGAATTAAATCTTGCAGCGTATAAGCGACAGTAAATTTTCTTGTTTTTATTCCGTTTTTTTACATCGGGTGATGGCTGGAAATTGTAATGAGACTGTATTTGCTTAAAATTATATTGATTATGCATTTATTATAACAATGAAGGTTTTATATAAAAAAGAACCACTATACATGCAGGTTTCAACAGATGCGCATAAAGGCCTGCTTTGACTTCGTTTGTATATCACTATACTAGACATTGGGCAGTATCAACATTAAAAAAATATAGTGAGGAAACTCATTAATATGTTCAACTTCTTTGCTCGCACGTAGTCTGTACGCAACTGAATCAGTGCTGTGATTTTTGACGTTACTCAGAGCGAAAAGATACAATTTGAATAAGTGTTCAAATTAATATAAAGTATTCCAGAAATTATTTTATAGCGCTAACTTTGCCCTATATATAATACAACAAATTTGGTGTGTCGTAGGTCATAGTGAGGAGGACCAAGCTTAGCTGTGACATAAAGCAGTCCAATAGAAAGTAAGTTTTAAAATACTAGGTAACATCATTGTTCGCTAATCTAATGTGCTTTTTTATTTCATATCCAGAACATATCGTAATCAGAACATCCAAAATACATATATGTTGGAACGTAAAAAATCGTTCGCAGTACAGTACATATCGCTTTGGCGCTTATAGACGTACAGGCGCAACCAATATGGCCTAGCTATGGCTCAGTTATGTCTCAGCTATGGCTCAGTTATGTCTCAGCTATGGCTCAGTTATGTCTCAGCTATGGCTCAGTTATGTCTCAGCTATGGCTCAGTTATAGCCCAGCTATGGCTCAATTATGGCTCAGTTATAGCTCAGTTATTGCCCAGCTATGCCTCAATTATGGCTCAGTTATAGCCCAGCTATGCCTCAATTATGGCTCAGTTATAGCTCAGTTATTGCCCAGCTATGGCTCAATTATGGCTCAGTTATAGCCCAGCTATGGCTCAATTATGGCTCAGCTATAGCTCAGTTATTGCCCAGCTATGTCTCAATTATGGCTCAGTTATAGCCCAGCTATGGCTCAATTATGGCTCAGTTATGGCTCAGCAATAGCTCAGTTATTGCCCAGCTATGGCTCAATTATGGCTCAGTTATGGCTCTGCTATAGCTCAGTTATTGCCCAGCTATGTCTCAGCTATGGCTCAGTTGTAGCCCAGCTTTGGCTCAATTATGGCTCAGTTATGGCCCAGCTACGGGTCAGTTATGGCTCAGCTATAACTCAGTTATTGCCCAGCTATGGCTCAGTTATTTCCCAGTTATGGCCCAGCTATGGCTCAGTTATTTCCCAGTTATGGCCCAGCTATGGCTCAGTTATTTCCCAGTTATGGCCCAGCTATGGCTCAGTTATGGCCCAGCTACGGCTCAGTTATGGCTCAGTTATGGCTCAGTTTTGGCCCAGTTATGGCTCAGTTATTTCCCAGTTATGGCCCAGCTATGGCTCAGTTATGGCCCAGCTATGGCTCAGTTATGGCTCAGTTATAGCTCAGCTATGGCTCAGAACCTAGGGCAGTAGATGAAAGAAAATTGATCAAATAAGCAGGCTACTGATCAAGAGTTGTGATATCAGCTAGTACAGATCATCGTCTAGCACAGATCATCGACTACTACATCATCGACTAGTACAGATCATCAGCCTCTAAGGGCCATCAATTTTCTAAAGGCCAACCAGATCAAAGCGCGCAACGGGTCCCTCAGATACACAAAAAGGCTACCAGAGCGATAATAAAAGCAGACTAGCATGTCCACCGGCCACGAATGCATTTGCCTTTTTCCAGTATAGCGCATCTGGCAGGCCGCCAGGGCCTGGAGGCACTCCCAACTTTCACACATTTTTGGTATTTGACAGCGCACTTATGGCCCTAGTTCTTCGAGCGGCTGAAACGGCATAGCACTCAATGTGACCTTTGCGAGAATAGGAGTGAGGCCATGAGTAAAATTACAAAGCTGCTCATGTGACCCTATTGAGTGCAGAAGCAATGAGATGAGTTTAGTAGTAAAATTATTAAGTCTTGTATTTTTGAAAAGAATTGAAACTAAGACAAATATCAAATACTAAATATTAAGTGGACCAATCATAAAACTGATGTTTTGGAAAAAGGCATCCCATCCTCAGAAAAAACAAATTTGAATCTAAATCTCTGAATAAAAAAATTGTTCCTCCCTTTCTTACTAATGGGGTGAGGAGAGCATAGGTGTTATCGGGAAAGAGGAGACGAATGTCAGCTCCTGTTCAGTCAGCGGATGTGGGGCTAAGTGTGGACCGTGTGAAGCGTAACAACCGAGGTCATAACGTTAAGGCTAGGTCTCGTTCTGTGGATATAGAGGGATTCTAATGTTGTGAGCTCTATTGGATTAGAAAAGGCTATGATTCTTGCTGATGGGATGGTTGTTTGCTCAGCATGTAGGTGGGAGCTGAATGTAAAGATTTAGCAAGTAGTAAACCTGTTCGACTGAATACCCCTAAATGTTGGTCAATACTGGCTTTGAGGTGTTATCCAGTGCTACCAATGTACGAGGCATTGTATCCTCGGCAGCGGAAACGGTAGATGACACTGGACAAAAGTGGAGTGGGTGGTTTGTCTTCAAATTTAAGAAGGACATTCAGGCGTATCCAGTCGAACCGGTTTACCACTTGCAAAACCCTCACATTCAGTTTCCCCTTACATGCTGAGCAAAGCAACCATCCCATCAGCAAGAATGACTTCTCCATCATAGACTATTCTGATCCAATAGAGCTCACAACTTTTGAGTCCATCTATATCCACAGTACAAGACCTAGCCTTAACATTATGACCTCGGCTGTACTGCTTCACACGGTCCACAATTAGTCTCGCACCCGCTGATTCTACAGGAGCTGACATCTGGCACCTCCACCTACCTTGGTTCATTCGCCATTTTGATCTCTTCCCGATAAGACTTACGCTTCCCTCACTCTATGAGTAATAAAAGAAGGACAAAAATTTATTCATAGGTTTTAATTCAAATTTTTTTTTTTTTGAGAAGGGATGATTTTTCTCGAAACGTCAATTTTATTATTAGTCGACTTTATATTTTAGTACTAGTATTTTTGGGTTAAGTATAGGAAAGCTTGAATGCTTAAAATAGGAAAGTAGTCAGTTTCATCTAGATAGGACAAGAAGCTCAGTGAAATTAAGGTGAATTATATTTATTACTTATTTTGCCGTCAAAAAGCAGCGCAAATATCATCTCAGGTGCTGTCGTAAGTAGACAAAAGTAACGTTTGTTATTAAAAACATTACCGCTGCTCTGAATGCATGTATTTTGGATCAGTTTTGTGTAATTCTAAACTCTAATAAGCATTCGTAACGCAGAAGAATTCTTGTACATACCTACGAAGAGATTCAAACAA
The DNA here is from genome assembly GCA_001587735.2 of Parhyale hawaiensis. Lineage (NCBI taxonomy): Eukaryota > Metazoa > Arthropoda > Malacostraca > Amphipoda > Hyalidae > Parhyale > Parhyale hawaiensis. The sequence goes on along the minus strand of LQNS02007217.1, from coordinate 12,445,512 downwards.
AGATTTCACTACTGTAAAATGCAGTGCGTCTTTAAATTTCCACAAAAAGCTCCAAATCTCTGCTTTTCATAAACAACGGGACGCTCGAGTGCATGAATCTATTCACTAGCAAGAGTCAAAATATTCACCTCATCATTGCCGTTCTATGTTCTTGCTCAAGGTTAATGCAGGGTTTTGCATAGTCCCTACAGGCGTATTCCAAAGACGCCTTTCCATTCACATATCGAACAACGCTCCCGGGAGAATCATATTACTTAGACTTTTAGTGTTTTTCTCTCTACCTCTCTCTCTCTCTCTCTCCCTTTTTTTTTTCTCTCTCTCTCTCTCTCTCCCACTCTCTCCCACTTTCCCTCTCATTCTCTCAGTAACCTCCATAATCGCTTCCGAGAATAGACCACAGGATCTCATGATTTTTCAGTTACCAAATTCACTGGGCATTGGATGAAAGAGCAAAGGTCTCGCATCAGACGCATCGCTTTGATGGTCGCTCTTCATTTAACCTTCAACCGAAACAAGGACCATTAACTTAGCAGCTGCTCTTTGTCCAAAGTGCATCTGCCCTCGCGAGCGCTCCGAGGCTGTAGCGTCAGTTCATTTTGCTCTTGGGTCCGAGGGAACGACTTCCATAGTGCAATGGCAATGGCGCTCGCTAAAATTGAAGTACAATGAGCAGCGACGAGGTAAAAATTTTTTCCAATATTTTTGTGCTGGTGGGGAAAGAAGCTCTCTAACTTTAAAGCACAGTGAACTGCGACAGCGTAAA
>LQNS02007217.1:12420342-12444623 GCA_001587735.2 Parhyale hawaiensis | reverse complement strand
ACTTCCATAGTGCAATGGCAATGGCGCTCGCTAAAATTGAAGTACAATGAGCAGCGACGAGGTAAAAATTTTTTCCAATATTTTTGTGCTGGTGGGGAAAGAAGCTCTCTAACTTTAAAGCACAGTGAACTGCGACAGCGTAAAATTTTTTTGCAAATCCCTCCCGCAGTAGCGGCAGGCTAAAGCGTCTGACTTCGACTCTCAAGGTCGCTGGTTCGTGCCCAGTTCCCAGCTGGGTATTTTCTTAGCGTGCTTGATGTGATCGGTCAGCATCCGGTCTGCATACTGCTGTGGGTTTACTGACCTTCCCCAGCAATGGGGAGGGTTGGGGGGTCGCATATATTGTCGCATGGACTCTTCCGCCACTGGCGCCATAGCTCTAGACATCTGTGGTCGACTGCCGCCGTATACTCCTCTGGGGCCTGTTGGTCTATATCTGCAGCAAAAACCAGTGCATGCGGGTTTTCCAATTGGAGGTACGGTCAAGTTGACTTTACCTTTACCTTTTTTAAAGTACAGTAAGCTGCGGTAGCGTCAAATTACGAGCAACAGCCCGTAAAGCCTTGACTCTTGAAAAATGAATTAAAACTGGCTCATTTTAGTTAAGCATAAAGAAGGAAAGTTAATTTCGGAATTTCGCGGTGTCATAAGAAGGTCATAAGTATTACTAATCGCGTTATCGGGAGATTTAAGACTGATAAGACACACTTCGACCGGAAACAGACAGGTTTCATTGCAATGACTTTTAAACTAGCAGACTTCTTTGTAGAGCATATTGTTCAGACAAATAAACAATGGAAGACGATTCATTTAAGTGACGAGTCTAAATTGAACTCGTTCGGATTTGACGATAAGGTGTATGTATTCGGCGTAGACATGACGAAACCTGGCCTCCTCAGTGTGTAATGAAGACATTGAAGGTTGGGGGCGGGAGTGTAATAGTGTGGGGGGATGACTTCGTCAGTAGGAGTTAGTCCCACTGTTTGCATACTTGCAAGGAAAAATTGATGCCAGCGTTTATAAAGAACTACTTTTCGAACATGTTATTCCTCACTTAAGCAGTAGAACTGCTGAAACCCCAATTTTTAAGCAAAGCAATGTGCCTTGCCACAAAGCTTAAAGGGAAGCAAGTTGTCTCGCAAAGGAAACAATAGCTGTAAGGGCGCAGCCACCTCAGAGTCCTGACTTAAATCCCATCGAGAATATCAAAAAGTTCATTGAAAAGAAACTCAGAAAAGAAATCCTCGAAATTTTGAAGATGTATGGCATTTTCTGAAGCAAGACTGGGACGAGGGGATCACTATAGTTTAATCATTTCATCAAGGTAGCTAGCCAGTGGTGAAATTCCTCTATAGCGTTGCAATTTTATGGGTATTTCTGAGAGATAGTTCGGCCATATCTTAATCCCGCCCACGACCGAACTGCCTTGATAAATTGGTCAGACTATAGCAACTTCTGTAAGACATTATTGACCTTATGTGTTCAATGAGGCGAAGAAGTCATGCAAAGTAAAGCAAAGTTCCCTAAACAATAAATTTTATTAGCGTTCTCCTTATTTATAGGCTAATAATTTTTTATTTTTATAAGGATTTCTGATGTGTTCCTCAATTTATGTCCAAAGCAAAACGAGTATTTTTATTTCAAGTTGAATATTAATTTATTGTTCCAGATAAATGTAATACCTTTATATGAATATCATACATATATGTTCCAAGTATATTTTGTGAAATGTTTGTTAATGTACATAGGCTACAAAACATTTTAAGCAATGAATATTCAAAAATTTGTTGTTATTTCGTTCCTTCTGTTTTGGCCACTACTGTACATAAAATGTAGCCCAACGGACCCAATATTTCAGTCATCCATATCCTGACCAAATATTTCCTGTTTTTCTTGTATTGTACGAAAGTAAATGAAACCCAAATACAAAGAATGTTTGCTCAGCAGCTGAACCGATCTCCCGCTTGCTAGGCGGCAAAACTTGAGGTTAAAATAGACATTCAATCAACAACAATAGCCGAACTTTGGAAAAGGTGCACTAAGTTTACATGCTGCATTTACTCCTTTAGACTTGAGAGGAAGAAACCCTAAATCGACTACTTGCAGTAAACGGCATGTGAAGTACGCAACTGCTGGATGAGTTACTGTCTTATTGTGAGTTTCTGACGTTACTCAGAGATATACAGTGCTATATAGGTAGTCTTGTATACGGGTGTTTGAACGCCCTGGAGGGGGAGGGCGGGGAGCGGACAACCTTCTGAAAGGTGCGAAATCTTGGAGACTTGCACTTCACAAATATTTTCAGTCACAGAAAACAGTCAAATTACCGATACTAATGCACTTCAAATACTTCATCTAGGGTTCTGAGGACGATACCGGCTGATTCTTCTTACTTCAGGCCCAAGCTTCATTCCGTCCCACGGAGATGAACTCTTGCGATGCTCGGCATTGCAGCGTCTGCGTTTCTAACATTCATAGTCGACTGCGAGCGCACTGACCTAATTAACAATGGGAATGACGGGTGGCGAAGGACGGATTGCAGTTGTGCAGCTGTCAATTGAGACATCCGTCTGAGTCCACTGCTTATAAATGTACAGCATACAAATGCACCTCATACAAATACACCGCGTACAAATGCATCACGTACAAATGCACGGCGTATAAATGTACCGTGTACAAATACACTGCGTACCGCGTACAAATGCACCGCATCTTTTCTCTAACTGTACGAAACTTTACCCGAACTAATTCCATTCTCAAGGGCAAAGCACAAGGAAGTAAAAACTTCCAACCCTAGTTACACGTAATACTAATTTTTCAATTTAAATGTTGCCGAACTTTGCTCAGCTTTGTGGAAACGACTGAGAAGAAAAAAAACCTGGCAAACTCCAGGAGAAATTAGACAATATAGGTGTTCCACCTTAGTTTAGTTCATGATCGTAGAAGTTTGGGATATTACCTTAAACGACGCCGATGGAAAGTTCTCACTGCAAAAACGGAATAGTTAGAGAGAAAAACATAGGGAGGAGTTGCAGTAAATGCATACACTTCAGCCATCGTCCGCATTTTTGTGCAATAGTAATGACCTGCGCATTTCATGTAATGGTTATCGCGGAAGTGCGTTGGGCCAGATCTACTCGTAAAATGTCGAAAACACTTTCATCTATACATAAATGAAATCGTCCGGGCAATGCGCATTAAGAGCAAACAGACCTGTAGTTCTGACCTTATCTCAAGTTGTTACGCGGTAATAGTTAGTGGTGTGTGCAATTGAAGTAATGACTAATGGTCATTGCTGAATTGGGTCGACGGCTCTAAAACCGCAGAGATTATTTAGTTGTCTGAAATGAGTATGATCTCCACAGCTGACAATGGCTAGTCATTAGTGAACGGTAACTGCATCGACAGCTCTAGCAACTTGAATATTACTGCATTATTTCCACTGCTGCATGTATATGCACCTACTTGCTAATAAGGACCTACACAATGACTATGTATCGGGCAATGCTGAATAATTGTGTATCGAAGCTTAAAAATGACTGCGTTGTTTATCTTGTTTCCAGTAAACGTTACTCGTAAGGGTATATTTGCCGTCCGTAGGAATAGCATTGTCAGAAGGGGCACGAAACGTTGTCTCCCAGCAATACAAGATTAACTCGTCAACGGAATGTTTACCTTTTATCTGCGAATTCAGCAGTGTAGTATCTTGTTTTATCCATCGAAATTTCAATGTCTTTATATACAGTAAAGCAAAGTAAGTTCTTACGAATCGACGGTGGCAGTAATACTGCAGTTGTGTGTATGGAAATATGGTGTTTATTTTAGTTTTATTTGTGTTTCCAAATATGTATCTAATTTTATTTCAATTCTTTATTTACTTATTACTTTATTTGTTATATTTATTTGTTTTAATAATATATATTTATTTATTTTATTACCTCCACCAAGGAGATAATTTTTTTTGCCGGGGGTTTGTCTGTCCGTTTGTTTGTCTCTCCGTTTGTGTGTCTGTTAGCAACAATAGTCAAAAATTTATCTACGGATCTTCATAAAATTTACAAGAACAGTTGGGAATCTCACGAAGAACAGACGATGAAAGTTTTGTGATGGCCAGTTTGTATGTCTGTCAGTCTGTCTTTTTGCACTGTGTAGCTTGGGGGAGGCCTGTACTCTCAGGATGCAGCTCTGGCTTATTTACTCATTGGTTGCAATTGACAGAGCGGACCACAAACTGCCTCAGATTGGGGTGCTGCCGGGTAAAGATGCTCAGCAACATACAATTTGATAAAGTTAACTGGGTAAAGTTGCAGTGTCATTGTCATAGTTTTTTTTTTTCTACGACTCAATATCTAAAGAACAAATTCCTTTTATTTTTAGATGACACAATATAATAATGAAAACGCGGATGATGGAGTTTAATTTCATGCTGTCGAACATAAGCATGTATAAAATGATTTTCAGTCAAGTCACTCATGTATTGTTTTAATTTTCTTAGAGTTATTTGCATAGTTTGTTATTGAAGCGTATAATTCAATTTACCTCGTTCCAAAAGACTCAAGTTCGATGAATAAATGCACGAAAAGTGTGTAAAACAAAAATAATGAATGAATAAATACATATGCAACTGATATACCATTTTGAAATAAAATAAATTAATGGCTGCTTTATCGTTTAGAAGATATACTCACTTCAATACGAGTCTTCGCCCTAGCTACCACAGCAGTTTTCCGTCGTAACGCGTCAACATTTGTCTAAAAACTACAAACGTTCAAAACGTCTAAGAAGTGTTAAATTATGCAAAGCTACTGCATTTGTTACGACTTTATTAAAAGAAATTTGATACGAGTCCTTAGATATCGCCATAAAATGTACTGCTTTGCTAACCAAAATAAATGCATTAAGCTTTGCAGCACAAATCCGACTGACAGAATATATCTTTTGTCTCGCCGAGAGACGATTCTGACAGCATATTTTACCGCCGAGCTAAAGAAAACACTGAACAAAATGCTCCAGCGATTTCTTTACATAAAATGCTCCTTTGATTATTTTTCAAGCCTAAGGCAGTTTTCTATTGAATTTAACAACAGAGGCGCCATTATTTTAATAAATAAAATTGTTGTGCAGCAATTTTTGCTTGCGCCTTCAGCTGCCGCAGGAAAATAAAAAATTTACTTTCTTCGTTTGCATTGCGCAACGTTCGAATGATTTCTGGAGGTCGTTTAAAAAATGCAAAAGTGTTCAAGAATAACATGTTAAATTATTGTCATAGACGTTCCATAACCGTAATTCTTTTAATTGTTAACAGAGCTGGGCGCGGCCTTTTCGTATTTTTAAATTTCTCCCTGTTCTGCAATTCTTTTTCCTGCTATCGGCCCTCCAGCCCTTCCTATTATCTACGGCCCTTTCAGTTGTTGCAGCAATGATATCACAAGGGCTGCAAATTCTCGTCACAGTTTTTAATAACAATAACGTTTTCTTTGTTAAAAAGGGGCGCAGGTTAGGGCCTGAAAGTTTCAGCCTCAAACCAGTGGATGTAACTCATACCGGCCGCAAATCTTTCACGGAAAGTCTTGCAGGACCAGAGTCGCCTGAAGTAAGCAGGGCCGAGAACAAGTTGCGCCCAGCTCTGAGAGAAACTTCCGATTTTTTATTTCGACTGGATATCAACATTTTGGAGAAGTCGGAGTCTAGCCTTCTGCTCCTTTCTACGAATGGGGACGTCGATCAGTCCTGCTATTGCCAGCTTTGTAATTTAATTACCTCCGCCAAGGAGGTTATGCTTTCGTCGTGTTTGTCTGTCTGACTGTTTGTCTGTCTGTCACCAAGATAACTCAAAAAGTTATGAACCGATTTGGATGAAATTTACTGGGATTGTTAGGTATGTTAGGAAGAACAGATGATTAACTTTTGTTATATGTTAGGCATATAACAAAAAGTAATTGACCAAATTTTGGTAATGATCCGTTTGTTCGTTCGTCACTATTTTTAATTTTATGCTTGTTAGCACGATAACTCAAAAAATAATGAATGGATCTTTATGAAATTTGTAGGGGTTGTTAGTAATGATAAATGACATAAGGGATTAAATTTTGGTGCAAATCGGTTTGTTCGTTTGTATGTTTGACTTACGTTTGTCATAACGTTTGCTAACAGTATAACTCAAAAAGTTATGAACGGATCTTCAAGAAAATTGAACAAGCTGTTATTAATATAAAAAGGCATAAATGATAAGATTTTGGACTTTATACAACGAAAATTATTGTTTCAGAACCAATTTGAATTTTTTGCTACCGTTGCCTCACTTGGCGGAGGCATGCGCTCTCAGAGTGCTCTAGTTTTATCTACTAGAAATTTGGCGCATGTTTACGAAGTGGCAGTGGCTTATTTCCAATCGAATCCTAGCTTTTTTTGGCACATCTCAGGGAACGACCCTCTCAGTTTGTCGATAATTCCATATCTTAGTCAAATATATTAATTAAAGCATAAATAAACTTTACATTTTGCAGAAAATTCTCAACGTCCAGACTAACCGACGCTTGGAGACATCAAACATTAACTATTTTTCCTACTAAAAATTTTAAAAAAATTTACGGTAGGAAAGTCACGCGTATCTCCGGGTAAAACGTAATAAATTTAGGAAATTATACCAAGAACAAGTTCCGGTCCTGTATTTCGTTTAATTTCCTCCCATATATTACTGACCTTGAAAGTTTCAGAGCTCAGTCCACCGCTTTAGTTTCCAAACTTTCATGGTTAAAATATGAAAATGTAAAATTATTGAACAAGATATACACCCAGGGCAAAGAAAAAGGCAGTAAAATTTCAAAAATCAATGACCAAGGTGTTGCACAGCTACTCCAGAACTCTGAGTGAGATACTGGAATGGAATCAAGTGCAAAAAATTTGGAAATGTTGTTCTTCGTGAAAAAGTAACAATTTTCTTAATGCTATATAACCTGATTTATACAAACATATCGCAGAAATAGCATTAAAAAGCCGATGAATTCTTCCACCTCAACCGTCAACCGTATATAGTGCTGTAATGTTAAAAAATATATATATTTTTTTAACTTATGGTTCCTTGAAACCTCAAAGTAAGGAAAGATTTTTACTGGGGAAATGTGGTGTTTTCCTAAAAAAAATTGTTTCTGTGAAGCCTCTATGATTGCAACACTGTAGTGCATCACCTGACTGCGGACACGCATGCAGTGTGACTGATTCAGAAGGCTCTCAATGCACTTAGGCAACTACGAAAAAGTATCACTATAATATACAAGCATATGTAATACAGTTAAGTACTACAGCTATTTACTTATATCAGTTTTTTTTGGAATGTTTAGGTTTTGATACAAACTCTATGCATAAGTTAGCAATTAATAAAATGTATCGAATAGTACCCGTAATGTAATAGTCGTATCTGGATATCAGTAAGTTAAGCATGAATATCCAGAAAAACTACCAGTAGACGAAGTAAGCTCAACTTACCAAATCAGCTGTTGGGTCCGAAGCTTAGAAAGTCGGGGCACAAGTAGAATAAATGTAGAGGGAGTAGCAGTTAAGTGGCAATTGTCCTGTGCAGGATTTCAAGCGTCTACAACATTGCAATGGAAAGACTAGGAATATATCAATCTAATTATTATCTCTGCATGTCAGCCCTGTAAAGCTCTACTGTATTTTTTATTTATTGATTTTTTTTCCAAGAGTTTGAATGTTTATGGCACTGCACTGTAAACACTGGGAACTATTTTAAATAATTATTACTGCCACATGTCACCGTGGTAAAACTGCATTATCTTTCTTTTTATCAAGAATTTAGATAACTAAATGATTACGATGTAAAAGTTCTTGAGAAATACTGTGGCATGAAAGCTTTATAACTCCGTTGTACAAAATTTCACATATACAAAGGCAAAGTAGTCCAAAGTCCTCGTGCTTTCGTAAATTGTTTTGATACTCCTACCTATGATGAGGTATTCAAGTGTCACCCCATCTGAGTTTTTCCCCAACAGGTATAATTCCTGAACGGAATAAAAGTTAACTCTTCACAGTACCTACGTACCTACTTTCAATTTGGTGTTTGAGGAATTAATTAGAGAAGCTACTAACTGTTGGCATGCTCATTGGTCTAAATCTATAGCAGGAACAATCAGCTTGCTTTTAATACTGTAATAATACTCGTAATAGTAGCTCGTAACCACTACATTTATTGGCAGTGACATAAAAAGCTGTGCGCAATAATTTCAAATGCTCTACTAAATTAACCGGTATAAAGCTCAATGATCGTGCTGCGGCTATGGGTGTTCATGAGTAAAAAAAATCTACTCTGACTGTCTTGCAACTAATGATATGATTGGTGCGATGGGCGTTTACTAACGACACAAAAGTATATAGAAACAGCGAACAAGTGCGTACAAAATATTTTAAAAAAGACGTTAAAAGGTGCAACGTGGATGCATCACGTTTTCTAGATACATGAACCATAGAAAATGACGGCCGGTATTATCTATTATATTATTATTACGCTTACTTCAGCACCAGCCCACTAACTTATTTAATAGAATATTTGCGTGACAGCGCAATCTTTCAAAGTAAATAACACTGAAACGAGCTATCGATATAAAAAAGTTCTTCGCCAAAGCTCACAGCCTGCTGCAGAACACAACCTCAAGCGACAACTCTCTGATAAACGCTGAGTCCTGAGTTTCAAACAAACATTGCTTCTGGGAAGCTGAGTTTGAATACACACCCCACCGTTGTCAATATAACATCGCTGTCGCTTTGCTACATCGTGCTTAATACAAGTACTTTTAACTGAGCCTGTTTCTGTAGCAAATAATAAACATTGTATATAAAGGTATAAATAAGTGGGATGCTATTCTAATAAGGCACCGAAAGTTCCGTGCTACCGTACATGTTATTATGTTTATAATACCAAGATAGATAGCTATGATAAAACACTGAAAGATTTGGGTGTTTTTACATAGGGTATGAATATAACGAAGAGCGACGAAAGTACTGTACATCTGATGCTTCAACAGCCTCAAATGATGAAACGTCTACGTCGTATCGTCAGCACAAACATATAGCTGGAAATATTCAGCTAATATTATTATTCGGCTTATATTAATTCTCGGTTAGTATTATGGTTTAGCTAAAATTATTATTCAGCTAAGATTTTTTAAACTAATATTAGTATTCGGGTTATTTGATTCCGTATAGTATTACTAGCCAGTCTATAAGCTTATCATTAGCTATCGAAAGAGCATTTTTATCCAGTTGATAGTATTTTTAAGATATTGTTGTTTTTCAGCTAATATTATTATTATTATTCAGATATGGTATTACTCAGCCAATATTATAATAATAATACTAATAATATTATTATTCATTTGATATTAAAACCCTTATTAGCGAAAAACGTGAGGCTCTAGTGCGACAGAGTGGAACTCTACTTGTGTGTCCGTGTCTGTTCGGAGGCCGCAATGATTAACAAATTGTTGTCGCTTGAGGTAGTGTAAGCTTTGGGCGACTACTCGGGCTAATTTAACTCTCTACAATATAGATCGATATTTGAAGCATCGTTTAGGATCGCTGGCTTATAACCATTTAATATGCCACAAAATGATCTTCCACGAGGAAAATATTTGCTCAAAATATTACCAAAACTAAAATTTTTGCATAGTAATAATTGTTGAAATTAACTGCACTATATTTAATGCCTTGCTCATAGTCTAGACTACTAAATACTCGATAACCTAGTCATAGGCTGCGCTGTACAAAACAGCTTATCCAAAAAGCCTCGTAAGCCCTACAGCTAACAAACAAAAGTTCCGCAAAGAACTTCCTAGTGAACACTGAGACCTACGCCTGGAAATAAACTCATCGCAATAATTCAAAGAGAATCTTAATTACCAAGCAGCAAAATTCGGGAGTACAGGTTAACGGAAAGTGTCGTCGTTGATATTGGGCTACAAGAACCTTCTACAATTGATCATATTTTGTTTTGCTTTTTCGACGATGGTCTGTGCTGAAGAATGTGTGTGTTTATTTTTTGCTGATAAATACAATTTTTGCGTCACTATGAACAGTTTGTTTTCAGTTTCAGATGGTTGACTTGAGTAGAAAAGATTTTAATGAAGTTTCGTCAATCAGTGGAAGGATTTATTTGGTAGAAATAGGTCGCCTAGTACAGTGTAACTTATCATGGGCTTATAAATAATTATATTCATCTCCCTTTTAAAACTATTAAAAAATCAACGCGTGGTTTTAGAGCATTCAGTGCAATCAATTATACCATAATTAAATTTCCCAAGTAACAGGGTGCAAACTAAATTAGAATCCTGACACTGTAGTGAATATCCTAAAAATTACCATTAAATTGACATACTGTATATCCTCAAATTGTGTCAAGAAGATATCTTTCCCTAAATATAGCTGATGATAATTTTCCTTATCGACCCTTTTCCAAAATATAGTTCATCCGATTATACATACGTAGCAAAAACGCATACTTTTCAGGGTAGTTCATTGCGCATTAAATTGGTTATACCGTCCCTATATATTCAAGAGAACGAATCGCACATTTTCCGGTGGCAGATCCCGTTGGGTCAGGACGCGTCGTGCGGAGCGACACCACACCAACCACTCAACTTGCAAGCCAGCGGCAGACTGACCAGAGAACAGCGACAGCGAGGGCTCAGAGTCATTCGACCCTCGTTGAAAAAAAAAAAGTTCTCGAGTCACCCACTTTGACCGAGGCAACAAATCCGACAAGTTCTAATTGGTCGGGAACTCCTACCAGGAGCGCCTCATTCTCACTTTTGATCTAGTTTCAGGCGTTAATTAATAACAAATCAGTTACATTCGAAAAATTACTGACAATTATTCAAACTTTTGATTGCTTTTGGTGCTGTTTTCAAAACTTGTGGAAAACAACAGAAAACGTTGTTCTTTACAGCACGCTAAGCTTATATAATATCTGTACTGCAAAAACTGCTGGTAGACCTACCTCTTATATGACAGAACTTCTAGTAAGCAAAAAAAAAAAAAAAATTTTTGAGACTGTAGCTTAGTAAAAAAAAATCTTAAGTGACAAAAATCTAATATTGGTGCTTGGTAAAATTTCTGATAAAAGTATGAAACGGGTATTATGAAAAATGTTTCTACGGCTGCAAACAAAACTTTTTGACTTATGTTTTACTATATTTCTTCAAGTCTTAGTGACAAATAATTCTAATACTGAGAAACGCTGAAACGGTACCATAATGAAGTTTGAGCCTACAGTACTCTATCCGGCGAATGAAAACAAACTTAAAAATTGACTAAATCAAGATACTTTTTTTATTATAATGAATCTGAAACGTCAGCTAAGATTGTTGATCTTGATGTCGGGTCTGGTAACAGTGTAACAGTCTGCCGGTTATTCATATGAATCTACTCGAGGTGACAGTCAGGTTCCTTACTTCAATTTGAGTTCTCTCCACAAATTCCACTAAGTCCACCAAGTCCACCAAGTCCACAACGTCCACAAAGTCCACCAAGTCCACAACGACCACAACGACCACAAAGTCCACCAAGTCCACAAAATCCACCAAGTCCACAACATCCACAAAGTCCACCAAGTCCACCAAGTCTACAAAATCCACCAAGTCCACCAAGTCCACAACGTCCACAAAGTCCACCAAGTCCACAACGACCACAAAGTCCACTAAGTCCTCCAAGTCCACCAAGTCCACAACGTTCACAAAGTCCACCAAGTATACAATGGCTCGTGACCTGGCCTATATTACTAAGCCTTTCCCAGGTCATATCCTGGATACGGTCTTTGGAAGACTTCAGACCGACGGACGGGTGGACAGACAGCTCTTATTATGATAATAGTCAAAAATGACAGAGAGGAGTTTGTAAAAACCCATCTTGAGTTAACATGCTTTTGTTACTAATATGCTTCTGAAAGATATGCTACACAGCCGACTCAAACTGTCATAGGAGATAAGTACTCTCTCTTTCAAGTTATTTAATCAGCACAATCATTCCCTACCTTGAGTGACGGGCGGAGGAAATCTTACGTTAGTAAGTAGCAAGGCATTACTGAATACAATTAAATTCCCGCAGCGTATCCTGCCTACCAGGAAACCAGGGAGGTTCTAATTGCAGGCTACCGAATAAGCCTTCATTAGGTCGCAGCTTTTGCGCTGAGCGAAAACTGCTCCGTCAAAAAAGAAGATAGCAAGCTGAAAAACAAAATTGTGTCTACTGCCCGTGGAAAATCATCGCTTCGTGTGTCCTTCATTCAATTTATACTTCGTGAACTGAGAGCAAACATGTGTCGATATATGGAAAAAGTTATGAAAATAAGACTCCATGGCAGCGTCAAAAGAAGCTGTAAACAACTTTGTTTCGATTACAAGAAGTGTTTTGCGCAAGACGTGCAGTCAAATAAAAGGATAAGGATCGCATTTTTGCCATATTCTGCAAGCTGGTCATCGAACTCCATGGAAACGCTACCTAATTATAAGCTCTGCAACCTGGCCTAGTTTACGCCTATTTCCTTAAGAGCATGACACTAAACATACAAACATATAAATATATATTAATAAATAAACACAGGATGGCGTGTGCAGTGAATTACAACTTTCTAAAGTTTTCTTGCTCTAAAGGTATTGTTAGGAAACTATACAGTATCGAGCTACAGTAAATTTCGATACAGGCCACTCTTGTGTCACGCACTTTTTTATTTAGCTTGAAAACTTGTGCTTCCAGGTACTCAATATATGTTCTATTGATTCTAGAGAACATGTTTTGAGTACTTTGAAATAAGAATTCTAGATTGAAATAAAAATTACGTAAAGTAAGAATTCTCGACTGAAAAGAAATATGTAAACTAAATGTTGCATATTACGAGGACTTCCTGTGCATGATCAATCTATCCTCAGCAGCGTATAGTGCATTCCGTGAAATAGAACCCAATTTGCAAAATTTAACGCTTGGCATTTGTTCTATGAAAGGCACTATTTACAGTTTCTCGACCGCTGTTGAAAAACTTAATTTTTATTTAACGAAATAGCCTGTAATTTTACCAACTAAATTCCACGTTTTGACGCAGCAAAAACTCCTTCAAAATAGCAAATATTCGGCACTGCGCAGTAGCAAAAATGCATCAGAATCACGTAGAATAAAACGCAGAAAACTTTCCCAATCCCTGAGGCAGAAAAACTCTTTTCCCTAGTGCCCGCATTTACCTGGAAATTTGACTTTAGAATATTTTCCTGGATAAAACTAACCCAAGTTTTTTCGCTCTTTAACCGGCGTAGCTTGCAACAATAGAAAATGCAATGCATTTCGCTGCTGTCAAGTCAGTTTCGCAATTTCCACATAAGTGTATCTGGTCTTAGCCAACTTTTGTTGATAAAAGTAGCAGAGCGCTGTGTGTGTATGTGAGTGTGCGCCATAGGCGGAGCTTCGGCATAAGAAGAAGACTTCATGAACCTCTAAATACCTTTACATTGGCCATAGGAACATTGAAAATTAAATTTGACCGCACATAATTTGCTTGCATAATAATACATTTAGTGCTCAGTGTGCATATTATCTATCAGCTCAGAAAAATTATTGCATATTTATGCAGACGTATTTACATACAGTATATGTATATATATATATATATTTATGATGTCACAAATCAAGGAGAGGAAATAACTTATATTTATTGAGCCTTGTCCGCATCTTCCTATTTATTGCAACAGAAAAAAGGCGGGGTTTAAGGAAACTATAATATTCAGAGATGGTAATTAGATAGTTAAGAATGTAGGAAAAGACACTTTAAATGAAAACTGTACTTGTATTTCATCACTGACGATATTTATTTTATGTACAATAACGTTCAGAAGCTTTGATGGAAAAACGTAGAAAAGAGGAATTTTCTATGTGAAATAAGCCTACGTTTCAGTGGAATAAATATCATGTGCTTACTATAGCTCTCAAAATCTAAATGAAGGTGTTAGTAGAAAGTACGTCACTAGACGGATACAAGAGTGTTATATCAAATACCTTGATCCAAAAGTTTAAGCATAAATAATTCATAAGGCAAGTACAGCATACTACTGGAACTACCAAGTTGTGTACAATGCTACTCTAAAAATAGCCCCACTCTCTTTTACCAGGCGTACAATGATACTGATACTTTGCGGGAATATAAAGTTGCTCTGTATAGACTACAATTATCTTAGGCTGCTTCAGTAGGCGGTTGACTCGTTATGGGCAAGGGACCACATTTGGTAACTTCCCTAAAACTATTCTTGCGTGGGTGTTCTTCAGCCGCGCGGTGAAAACCCTAGATAATTAATTCCTGATGTTGTAAATATGAGCAGTTGTGCACACTAAATACCTTTCAATGCACAATATATACGGTGGAAGTACCTACTGGCATTTTAGCTTACGAAACGTTTATTTTTTGTAGAAGGGACGTTAATTTCATTGACAACTACGTGCTATATAATTATGAGAGTGCAAATTATCCCATTATTCACACTCAGCTTAGCAGCAAAACTTCTAGGCTGCTCAGAATCGCATAGGTTCGACATTATAGATGGATTTGTTGGGACTTATCAGTGTTCAACATTCTCCAACGTTCAATACCTTGCAAATAACGTTCAATCATTTTAAATATAATACCAAGTTTAGCAAATTTCATCTGACCCAAAATTCCTAGCTTGCTTACTGACGTCTCGTAGCGCGTCATAATTGAATTTTCCTAATATTTCTAGTTCTTTCAGTAATTAAGCAGCTTTATATATTAAATACCTGCCTAAAATTCCTATTCGTTTAGCAAACTATAGGTCTCTTGCATGTTACACGCTGTACTCAAGGGTTCTCAGTTCTTTTTGGCCACAGTATGAGGTGTATTTTGAACGATGTATATTCTAGGAGTCAGAGTTCTTTTGGCACCTTTATTGGAACGCTAGCTTCTTTACCTAAGATATCCATATTTTTGGCTTTCCAATTTTGATGTTTTTCCCACTTTATTCGTATAGTCATTGCGTTTATAATTCAGTGCCATTTTGTACATCAACCGATGATGTTATCTTTTATTTTGCTTATTTCGTCTCTTTGTCTTTCACCAAGATGTCGTGATCTTGTTCATTTTCTGCTAAGTCGCTCAACGACTTACCGAAAATTATGTCATGTTCCAAAGCCCCAAAGGATTCGATTCAAACCAAGTTTCGATCTTTGATTGTATTTCAGCTGCCGATTCAAAATGAAGTATTTGTAGAACTACCTACAATTTGGACAATGTAGAAATTCGGGGCATTTTCTGCTCCTGTTGCATAAGGACCTGTCTCATCACAATCTCCCCCCAAAAGGATCAACTAAAAAGTTCCATCTCTCGAGAGGTCAGCCCAACCTCATAGGTCGCATTGTTTAAGTCACGCCTTTCTGGAAATAACCATTAGGGTCCCCTTACTTTGATACCCATGGGAAAGCTAAATAACTCTCAGTCCTATGCCACATACTGCACTCTGGCCAATATCTCTCAGTCCCATGCCACATACTGCACTCTGGCCAATATGTCACTGTCACGGACACTAAGTTTGGTGGCCGAGACGCTAGTCTGATGGTCTTTGCCAATTAAGAAACCTCGAAGCTCTCTGTCGGCTGTAAGTCCCTCGTAATATAACCCTGGCCGCTTTCCCAAAATAATAATAGTAATTATACTCCTATATTTCTCATATGGATGCTGTGTCCAGCATAGGTAGGGCAGAGCACCCTGAGGTACTCATACATGAGACTAGTATAATTAGCGATAGTTGTGCAGTGTTGCACTTAATGCACTTTACAGAAAAATAGACCAGTCTCAGTCAAAAAGATATAACGTTGCTGACCGAAAATTTTATTGGGAACAACATAAGGAAATGTTTTTATATAAATGAAATTGTCTTTTCAATTTCTGTATTTTATGTCGTCTCATGACAGAGATAACTCAAAAAGCAATGAATGGAACTTTATGAAATTTACATAGAATGTTAGGTATGTTAGGAGCAACAGATGATTAACATGTGGTGACGATTCGTCCAACCGTTTGTTTGTCTGCCTGTTTTTTTTTTCTTGGTAAGATAACTCAAACAGTTATTAAAAGATCTACCTGTACGTGAAATTTGCAGTTGTTGTCAATGTTACGGAGAGCAATTGACCAAATTTTCGTGGTGATCTGTTTGACCGTTTGTTTGTGTATCTCTGGGTTTGTTTTACGCCTGTCAGAATATAAATAAAAAAGATATTGACAAATTTTCATTAAATTTTCGGAATTTATTTCAATTACTGACAGACACAAATTACCCCAAGTTTTGGTGATGATCGCTTCGTTTGTTTATGTGTTTGACTATTTGTTCGTTTTAGCATAACTCAAAAAGTTACGGATGGATCTTTGAGAAACTTACAAGAACTGTTACGGATATGACAAGTGGCACAAATGACCAGTTTTGGTGGCCATAAAAAATAAATCTCGATTTCAGCAAAAATTTAAATTTCTCGTTAACATTACCATGCTTTACGAGGTACGCACTCTCAGAGTGCTCTATACTTCCTGATATGTACTTTGTATACCGCAAGGACGTTGTCCGCATATTGCAATCCTCACCTCAGTACATATCTTTTTGCAGTTATTGATATTTATAATTCGCTGTCGTTACATTCTTCAGCCACGGCCATACCTCTCTCGTGCTGCAATCCGCAACGCCTGCCCAACATTCGCATCCTCCATTGCCCCAAAAATTTGTAGGCCAATGAAGCAGCACAATTATACAACAATAGGCCACTTGAGGCCCAGAATTTAGGGTGCACCGCGCAGTATACTTCTCACTTTATCTCCGGGATTTGCAAGCAATGGCTTCCCATTTCAGGGGAGAAATGGCTCGGACACGGTAGGATTGGCCGAGCAAGCCGCCGTGCAGAGCAATATCAGCTGGCTTCCGGGGGCTATAAGTCTGGTCAGGGCGCATCAAGCATTGATAAAGTTACGATTATTATTTACAGGGACTCGCCTCTGCAAAATGCCGCGTCAGCAGAAAATAACTGAGGGATTCAACCCAGAGCTTTGCGTAGGCCAGCGCGTTGACTGCTTCAATTAGGATCGGTTAGCTCCTTGCGTTCGCATTACGTCAGTATAAAACTTCATGTTACGCAAACAGAAAATGATGTAGGCACGTGTCTTTGCCAAAGTGGACTGCAGGTAGTTGAGCTATTACCACTGCCGCGATACGTAAAAATGCACCGAATTACCCTGACAATTTCTAAGCCGGCCCTCAAATCTGTTTTACATTTTACCTTCCGGGGCGGCCAAGAATTTTGTCAACAAATAAAGACTAACGGCCGTACAAACCTAAGCCAGTTGAGGTTGAATCTCATAAGTTTTTTTTTTGTGTACATCCACGTTACAAACAATGCCCTATTGCAGCACAACTATTTTAAATCAATTACTTATAACATATTCTGTAACTCGGTGTTACGATTAGTAATATTCAGCGTTCCACATAGATTATTGCGCAATATCGAATAATGAACAAAGATTAATGCATAATGTTTCGTTTTGTCAGCAGTTGACTTTGGTAGTTGAAGTGAACCAGCAAATGTGCAAATACGCGAGTATTTAATTCCCAATTCTGCGTAATTGTAATTACTTCATTTATTACCGTGCCTTCCGGTTATACATATTTGTTCCTTAACGTTATTATTCGAGTTAGGGCATGTGCAAAAAAAAATGATAATAATAAATAATATTCCAGTATACTTTAACAAGTCAAGTATTGCCCCCCAAAAAAGCCCGAAAACGTTATCAGAAGCCGTCTGGGTACTTGTACAGAAAAATCTAGCAGTGCTGCACATCTTGCGGGTATTCCTTGGAACAAGTTCTAATCAGAAATAAAGTGTAATAGCACATTAGCTAATTAGACAAATGTATTATTATTTAGATAACAAAAAATTAAGATAATTAACGATTGTCAGTCACGTTTTCTCTGAATACAAACAGCACGTATGAAAATATTACTAAACAAGCTAAGTATACATTTTTAAAACATATTCATTGAAATGGTCGTAGAAGGTTTTGGGGTATTAATTTTTGTGCGTGTTAGGTGATGGTCGTTTAAGCACTGCCGTATTGAAGCAGACCCGAGGATTTTTTCCACAAGCTTCACTTAATAAAGTAACTTGCTTTCTTGCAGTTCAGTGTAAGTGTTCAACGAATTATGTAGACAATCCTATTACTGTAGCAAATTTTTAGTGTGAAATAGACTGATAATTTCACCCTCTAAAATTGAACTAAAATTTTGTTCCTTACTGTTTACCCTGTCAAGAAATTTCGATACTTGTTGTTATATAAAATAAATATCATATGTATCAAATGTATTCCTCTATCACAAAGGTAATTAAGATTGAAAAGTAAATGCGGTAATTAACAATTATTACTATACCTATGCTTTCCGGCTTCAAGAGACTGATAGACCTAGAATATCCCAACGCATGAATGCGTAATTAATGGTGGAACTAATTTTTTGCGTTGATTACTGCACTGTTTGAAGATTAATGATGCGTACACTACATACCTTGATCCACCTCCAGTTGTTGATTAATGAGGCATGCATTAGTGAGCCGCTGCATTGGTATCGATTACAGCAAGTCACTGTGTCATATTCCTGCCTTTCTTTGTCATTTGCCGTTATTTAAGTTGTCTGAATATTACGGTATGATGACCTTACACGAAAATGTCGTGATGCGATGTTAATGTTTCATTGTTAGAACATTCAATAATATTAGTTTTCTATTTTCTTACAAGTGGAACAGTAGCAGAAATGCTCAGTAGAGGGTAAGGTAAGAAAGTAGAGTCAACGTGATCGTACCCCTACTGGGAAACCGACGTGGCGGCCAGCCCCATAAATTATCTTCCAGGATAAATGCAAGTGAAACGTGGAGCTTCTACATTTATTGTCGTACTCTGTAATAAGACAATAAATTCATAATTACTGAGTTTGGACTTCTAAAATCGGCCCTTTAAAATAATTTCAGTTAATTCACAGTCACTTTAAACTGGTAACGGGAACACTTCACTTGCATCACAAGGCCCAGAAATCGCTGAGCAAAATTAAAAAGAACAATAATTTGCAGTTTGATAAAAATCTTACGAACAAAGCTAGCTAATGCCATAAAATGAAATAAAACTAACAAAATATGCGCATCCCGACCTGTGCAGCCCGGCTGCCATTGGTAAGAGAAGAACCGGGCGGGATGACAAACTCCAACTTCGGTTCGCATTAACATTCTAAAACTAAAATCACAATTTGTTAAGATATTAATAGGGTTTACATTGGGACCCAGCACAGAAACCTACACCCACCGCTTCGTGCTACAGCTGTAGGCCTACTGGCTCCAGAGAAATGCACAGCTACAGTCGACCACGGATCATCAAGAAATATGACGCCATCGGCTGAAGGCTCTTAAGCAACGGCCCGTGCTCTTGGAAAGATCAATTGTGAACTTTATTGTCCACTATAGGGAACAGTTCGCGTCACACAGCAGTTGTTAAGGAACACACGTTAAAGAATTTAAGTTTATTTTAACTCTTAAGAAACAAATAACAACATAAGCACGCCACTGGGGCGTCTTTAACGATGACTATAACTTAGTAACGCAATTCTACAAAACGCACAATAAAGTGACAATTTAGTTTCAAGTTTGGTCGTAGATGAGAAGAGAAGAAGCTTAACGCGTCGATACCTAATCACTTTATGGAAGTAGGAGTAAGTGAAGAAGTTATTGACTATTCTCTTCAAATTAGCAGCAAAACTATGTGGATTAAAGCAATAAACTTTGAAGATAGTTAACATAGAAAATCTGACTAGTGGATCTGATAAAGGTGCAGTTATAAAGTTGCAGTAGAATCAAAGTTCAAATCTGGCCGTTAACAAGTTAGCAGTCGGCTGCCCAAGACTCCCGAAAATCAGCATCGGCAGCGACCAACTTCTCAGCCTGACGCGTAAGTAACTCGGTGGGTGAATCTGATCCGAAGCCAACGCACAGAACTCGGGAGGGTCAATCGAACGAGCTCCCCAGAAGGCAGGGCTCGTCTGGGCACCTCGGAGATCGTCAATCGCAACGACACCTGGGCTGCACAAATAACTGCTGGTCAAGTGTCTGGTAAGGAATAACAAGGGGAATAAAGGAGTAAGCTTAAGTCTTTAGTTACGAGTCACTCTCAGGGGCTTGAGGCACAGTAAAACATTTGAGATTGGTATTGAAATTTCGGTAAGTGCAAGTTCTTGCCAACATTTAGTACGTACGACTTGATGGTAAGTCAGATAAAATTACTTGAATAAGCAATAGCTTGAAGCAAATGGAATGTTGAAAGTTATAAAACTCAGACGAACTGAACTAAGGAACCTTGTCACAACCACCCCCGCCCAGGGCCCTCTAACAGCTCTCCGGCCCCACCTACCTCTCCCCCTCCGACACCCTCCACCTCTGTTGCTGCATGGATGGCAAAACTTAGAGAAACGCGGGGCAGCGCAGTGGGCAACAACAGGTGACCCTCTCGTACAAGGAAAGGTGAGACAGGTCAGGTCAGGTGACAAGATACTGCAAAATAACAGACAGCTAAAGAACTTTCAGGAAAGTATCGCAGGGTAATTGCAACGGAGACTTCAGACTTAAAAGAAAGCGGACAATACTCAGATATTTAACGCACCTCAAGTAAAATTGCTCTCTTGAGTGAGGAAATACCTTGCTAGCTTTGAGAGAAGAGAAAAGAAAGGGAACTACCTCTAGTTAATGAGTTAAGAAAGAATTTAAGCGATAGCGTAAAGCTATCTAAGAACAAGTTAAGTAAATTGGTTTGGAATTCTCCGCTTAATCATCTTCGGCTTACCGGCAATAAGTAAATCATACTGTGGAGAAAGCACTCCTATTTGAGCGAGGTTGCTCCAGGTTAGTTAACAGGTAAATAATGCAAAATGTAGGGCGGACAGGCGGTCTTATGCTTAACAGAACAGAGAAAAATAAGGTTAGAGCTAGTGGTGAGGGTTTGAGGAACGGCACCTCCGCGAAAGGAAATAATATACCGCACTGCAGCACCACTGGAATACGTGCGCACTGATTCGTTCGCTCTCGCCGTCTGAGTCTTAAGAAGAACAGAATTGAACTCAGTCGTAAGCTAGCGAACTGGCGGCAGACGTCACGTCGTCTGCTATCTCTATACAGCCCTCTCTGGAAATACACAAGAAAATAAGTAGAGGAAAAATCTACTGCCTCGAAGGGCAGTAAATTTTACACAGTGTCCTTGCGGCAGCCGCGCAAATATCAAATGCTGAGTAAGCACGTCAAGCACCACAAGAGTCACTTCCTTGGGTTCATCATCATAAGCTCTGTAGTCTAGTGTGCTGATTGGTTTCTTGCTTTGATACAAGCTTAATGTCGACAATCTACGTCATCGTACAAGAGAAAAAGAATGTTGTCAGTATGCATTTTTCTTGCTAAACACTTTTTTTCTTGGCAGTCTGTCCTTGTACCAAATTAATGGCCAAACTTAAATTAAGTGCATTTACGATAAAATGGCTTTATTGCACTCATGTCTTGATGGTAATGATATGAGGGAATCATCTTTACTTTAGCAAATTTTCTTGTGATATTTGTAGATGAAGTGTTCTGCCATGCAGCGTTATGTACTGGAAAGTAATACTTCGTGTTGTTGTTGTTGTTGTTGTGTTGCTAGTTGCCATCGTCAGGGTCCACCAGAACCAACTTGGGGAAGAGGCTCGGGGGGAGGGGGGGGGGAGGCTGGGCAGAGGGGGGAGAAAGTCGAAGCGAGGAAACGTGCGGCCCCAAGCGGGTCCAGCCAGAGACTGCTCACTGAAATATTTGTGGGTGATTAGTAGTGCTTCGTAAGTAGTACAAACAGAAAAGCGCATTCTACAAATTTTTTTTTGGTTCACTTGAGCATTTTCAGCTTATTCTGAATGCTGTGTGTGGTTGCTTGAGCATGATTGAGTCGATTTCCCACTGTACTGGAACAGTCACTGACACAATTTCTAGATAATATATACAGTATAGCTAACTATCAGTAGGATTTAAAAGTGCCTTACTTAAAATTAGCAATGTGTCATGCAATATCCCATCATGCATGCTTTCTGGTCATGATAGTGCATTTAGCGAATGCTGCATGTATGCATCAGTTAGTATGAATATTATTTCCTTTCATTATGCGTATCGATGTATATGACTTTATGCACTAAGAAATCGGGTGTGCTACCACATAATCCAAACCCTGAGCTGGTTCATCTATTTATTTATTTTATTTTAGAAAAAATCATAAATATTGCTCTAGACTCAATAGTACGTTATTTCTTGGATCATTACAAGAAGAAAAGCTCAACCGGTAACCATTAAACTTACCTTTTTCTGGCACTGATTCATTGTCAAATTACTCACGCGTTGCTCTTTGGATAATCCGTTCAAATTAAAGAGTCTCGATCGGCCGAACAGATATCTGTTTGCCTGCCCATTCTCCCGCACTTTCAGCGTGGAGTGAAATTCATACTCTAATCCACAAGAGAAATGAGCTAATGAAATTCTTGGTTGATTGAACTTGCCAACTGCGTAACCCAACGCTTTTTATTCTCTTCAACTCGGATGCTCTGCTTTACAGTTATTGCTTCTGCAGCATCGCTTACACGTTACTGGCCGCAGGAGGGAATAAGTCTCCACGGTTTCACGATTTATTCTGCCAATAGTTCCTTTTGTTTAGTGTTAGGGCGTCAGTTTACTCGGATACATCAACGAGGAGGCATTCAACTCCTGTTTGTTTTCAACGATGCGGGAACAAAACTCGAGGATCGACGGGCTGCTAACTCCCCGGGAATAAACGACTGTCAGATAGGATGGTCTTTATTTGAATTTACAATCGCTGGGTACTTTTAAAACAAAGCCTGTTAAGCTATTGCTTTCGGAGAGAATGGAGTGTTATTTCACCCAGATAAACCCTAACATCGGTATTGAAAACCACAGAAAAAGGGAATAATCCAAATTATTCGATAACAAATATATAAATTATAAGTCTTGCATGTAGAGACTCACAAATCCAAATTCATTAACAATGTACAAAAACTACGCGTGAATTGCCTCATATCCATTTGTAGAAGTTCTGGTTTTTCCATATCGCTTTGTGCCAACAGACAAAAATTACGTTCCTCAACCCGATGTGGCGAGCAACCCTCTGCAGTATTAATCATATCGTAACCATCTTACAGTATAAATCGAGGTGAACCTTTACTCAGGATACAGCCCGCCTAATATTTCTGTTGAACCCAACGCTCACCTACTTACTTATTGTATTTACTATTGTGCGATATGTTTAGCTATCTAATAATGGTCATACAGTATTTTTTTAATAAGCAGAATAAGCATTACTTGGATGCGTACTTCTGAAAGTACAAACTAAAGCAGCTGTAGACCTATATCCACAGCACAAACCAGTGCATGTGGGTTTCGCAGTTGAGGGTGCGGTCAAAGTTGACTTTACCTTTACTTTAGGCGGTTACGCGCACTGTGGAAATACTGTAACTCGCTCCTGGACCTTCCAACTCTCACTGAGGGCATTTAAACGACTCTTCAAGTAGTGGATGGTGTGCGTGATACTTCCTGGACCTCGTCCGAAAATTTACTTTCCTACTATAGGCGTAAAATAAAATCTGGATTTTGGCTTTCACCCATGAAATAAAATCTATCCCAATGACGATACATCGATAGTATTGCACTATGGCATTAACGTAACCAAAAATTATATCCTCAGTATCTCGAAAGAATTACTCTGATCGACAACAGAAGTAGAAGCATCAACACAATATATAAACACCGTTGTGTGTTTATTTGCTTATATACTTATATGTAGGTATCTTTCGGGTCACGGTCTTCAAGAAATAGATCGGCGAAAAATAGGCCAGGTTGCAGATTTTGTAATTAGGTTGCGTTTTCATGGAGATCGGTGACCAGGTCGCAGATGGGGCCAGGTTGCCTCCTTATTCCTTTCCCTCAATGTACTTCTTGCTTGAAAAACTTCTTGGAATCGAAAGCATAGAGATAGCTATTACAGCTTCTCTTAGCGCGGCCATGAAATAAAAATAAAATAAATAAATAAAAATCATTTATTTTTCTCATAAGGTACTGTGGCCGACAAGATTAGGACACAGCGCCTGAGGTTTTCATGATTAAAGCTAACTTAAGAATAATACTAAACATTA